>JAGDQP010010328.1:5242-33572 GCA_022664845.1 Lepisma saccharinum
AAGAAACACTTACCTTCCTTTTTAAAATTATTACAAGTTGTTGTAATTGCCTGTTTTCCATGACTCTCTTCCGTAGCGAACACCGCATATTTGTAAATTTTAATTTAGTTTTTACTGGTTAAGGTGTTTGAAACGGAAGAGTCAACTTAGTAGCTTTCTCAGCGCTACAAGTTATTTAAATATTTTTTTTTTTATTTATTTAAATTAAAAAATCAACAGAAATCGTGATTATTTTCAACCCTACCTCCTACTTATTTAACTTGTCGAAAGCTGTTTCTTGCGTTTACCCTGCTATTGAGTGTGGAAGGTAAAATTAAGTTCATTTTTCTGTCATTTCCCTTAACGGTGTTGATCAACCTCGCCATCCTGGTATGCGCTTTCCATTGATTTACAAGGGAATAGTTTCACTCGTTTTATGTTTTTCAGGAGCGTAATTTTTAACTTCTGTTTTCGCCTAGTGTTTCGGCATTTTTCTTTGAATCACGATATTTTATAGAAATTCCTTGTTTTCTACACTAACAATATAATTTTGCTTTGACATATCGAGGTTTAACTATTAATAATACATTACGCTAATATATTTGAAGAAACTTCACATTTAAAAAACAGTAAAAGTCAAAACTACCACCAAGACAAATTACGTGAAAGCAGAAATTCAATATTGTACTTATGAAAGACTTAAAACGAGTAAAACAATTCCCATATATAATTCAATGAAAAGTGAATACCAAGATGGCGGGGTTGATCAACATTGTTAAGTAAGTATATTGACGATGATGAGGAAAAATGTGCTTTTAGTTGGAAAAAATCAAGAGTTTTTTTTTAATTATTATTATTGCTTGCTGGAGATCATGCTATCTTAAACTAATTTTTAACCAATGTTAATGTAAGGAATCACAAAAGAAAACACTTAAACTAAATGTAAATGTTCTGATACAAGGGCACGCTAATTCTAATCTGAAATTAAACCCAACCTGTGAAACCTCCGATTCTGCATCTCATACTGTACTTTATCAGCTTGAGTCTAATTCCGTAAGGACTCATCCTTACTGAGTTTAGTTAATTCTGCAATTTACAAAAAAAAAAAAAAAAAAAAAAAAAAAAAGTAACTTTCTCAACGTCGGTGCTTATTCGTACATCCTCGTGTAACGTTATTAACGGCTTATCTCGAGTAAACTTGATTTTCTAGAGTTACGTGGATGATCAACTGTGTAAGTAGTGCTATCGGATTTGTGAATAATTCTGTTAAGGAAATAAAATTATATCACACCAATCTATAACTGGCTAAGGAAAACACGATTTGGACAACTATGATTCTATATGTAAGAAAGGGATAGACAGCGTTTGCTGCAAGCAGTTGTCACCCTGTCAACGGGTCATAGTGGCCAATGAAGAGGATTACCGTCATGGTCACCAATAGCGAATAGTATACGAATATATATTAATAAGACACTGTGCGGAAAACAGCGCTCAACATCTCATTTTATTATTGTTATCCTGAATTTGCATAAAAAACTATGTAAATCGAGGATAACTTCGGAACACATCTTGTCATTTACTTTAAAAAAAATTCTGTACAGAAAATTCAGGCGCTTTTGTCTTTTGAGCTACATGCATACATTTTTGAAATGAAAAATTTCAAACGTTTGTTAAGTCGGCAGTTGTACACACGAATACTTCGAGAATTGCCGTACAAGATAACTCAATTTTGTAAACATATAATATTGTACTGGTAAATAGTTTTCTGAGTTACTTGAGTTTGTGGCTTGCAGGTTTTTTTTCTTCCCCCTCCTATATATATGTTCAAATGTAAAATCTCCAAATTTCGTCTAACATAAACAGAGAATGAGAAAATGGCTTCGAAAACAAAAAAATGGTGTGAGATTAGGCAGGGTTGGCTGGTTTAAACCAGTTCTAAAAAAAAAGTTGGTTTAAGCCGTAAAAAAAGAAGCAAAAATGCCACGAATAGTGTGGACACAGTTTTTTTTAATTATGGAAAAGCGTACAGTACAATGTTGAAAATGACACTTCTCAAGAGTGCAGAAACTAACAGATTTTCGTCACATCCTTCAATTTCTCAAGCTAAGATTCAGATCGCTCGCTAACTCTGATTTTCTCTTTATCCTATTAGACTTTATCTTCCTATTAGACTGAAACATACTTTTTTTTTAAAAAAAAAGAAAGAAAAGAAATTCAGTAAATGGAAATATTCTCTGTTGTTAGGTTATTTAAATATAGGATTCACAAGTTCTCTCACGAAATACATTTGGAGATGTTCTCTGTGTAGTTTGCATAATATTTTATCGTTATATTCTCTTAGTTTTCGTCTTGATCGTGCACAGCTTTGTGAGTGTATTTTTTGTATCTTTGTCTCAAAAAGTGCCTTTCGCTAGTATTTACTTGGATTAGATGTATCCAAAAGATTTAGCAAATTACAAAGAATACTACAAATCCGGAGCTTTCATGAGACGAGTTAAACATCATCTCTCTTACATTATGACCTTGGTACAACATATAAAGATGTGTTCAAATTATTAGACTAAGTATGTGAGAGAGATGATGTTTACTTGTCTCAAGAAAGCTCTGAATCTTTTGGATATATCTAACCCAAATAAATACTTGCGAAAGGCACTTTCTGTGACAAAGATATAAAAATGCACTCAAAAAGCTGTGCACGATTAAGACGAAAACTAAGAGAATATAACGATAAAATATTATGCAAACTGCACAGAGAAAATCTCCAGATGTATTTCGTGAGAGAACTTGTGAACAGAGAATATTTCCATTTACTGAATTTCTTTTCTTTCTTTTTTTTTTTTTTAATATATATTTCAATCTAATAAGAAGAAATTGATAAAGAGTAAATCGGAGTTAGCGATCTGAATCTTAGCTTAAGAAATGGAAGAATGTGACGAAAATCTGTTAGTTTCTGCACTCTTGAGAAGTGTCATTTTCAATATTTTACTGTAAGCTTTTCCATAATTAAAAAACCTGTGTCCACACTATTCGTGGCATTTTTGCTTTTATTTTATTTTTTTCGGTTTAAACCAACTTTTTTTAAAAAAATGGTTTAAACCAGCCAACCCTGCCTAATCTCACACCATTTTTTGTTTTCAAAGCCACTTTCTCACTCTGTTTGTGTTAGACGAAATTTGGAGATTTTACATTTGAACATATATATAGGAGGGGAAAAAAAAAACCTGCAAGCCACAAACTCAAGTAACTCAGAAAATTATTTACCAGTACAATATCATATGTTTACAAAATTGAATTATCTTGTACGGCAATTCTCGAAGTATTCGTGTGTACAACTGCCGACTTAACTAACAAACGTTTGAAATTTTTCATTTCAAAAATGTGTGCATGTAGCCCAAAGAACAAAAGCGCCTGAATTTTCTGTACAGAATTTTTTTTAAAGTAAATGACAAGATGTGTTCTTAGGTTATCCTCGATTTATATAGTTTTTTTATGCAAATTCAGGATAACAATAATAAAATGAGATGTTGAGCGTTGTTTTCCGCATAGTGTCTCATTAATATATATTCGTATACTATTCGCTATTGGAGACCATGGCGGTAATCCTCTTCATTGGCCACTATGACCCGTTGACAGGGTGACAACTGCTTGCAGCCAAAGCTGTCAGTCTCTTTCTTACATGTAGAATCATAGTTGTCCAAATCGTGTTTTCCTTAGCCAGTTATAGATTGGTGTGATATAATTTTATTTCCTTAACAGAATTATTCACAAATCCATAGCACAACTTACACAGTTGATCATCCACCTAACTTTAGAAAATCAAGTTTACTCGAGATAAGCCGTTAATAACGTTACACGAGGACGTACGTATAAGCACCCACCACGTTGAGAAAGTTACGTTTTTTTTTGTTTTTTTTCATTTTGCAGAATTATTTAATCTCGGTAAGGATGAGTCCTAACGGAATTTGATTCAAGCTGATAAAGTGCAGTATGAGAAGCAGAATCGGAGCATTCACAGGTTGGGTTTTCTTACAGATTAGAATTAGTGTGCCCTTGTATCAGAACATTTACATTTAGTTGTAAGTGTTTTCTTTTCTGGTTCCTTACATTAACTGACATTGGTTAAAAGTTCTTCCTGTATTTAACATAAATAAAGGAAAAGGAGCTGCATAAAGCTAGCGAAGAGATAACATACCAAGCGTTTATATAGCTAACAAACAACTGCCTAGATACAGATACAACAATCAGCACTACGAGCTCGGCAACCTATTGACTTCTCATTGTATTTCCTATATTATATCGCACTTTTTTCTGAGTCTGTTTTCTGTGCTGAATCCCACTTTTCGGGGTGCGTTTTCTATACTGTATTCGACTTTCTCTGATTGAGGTTTCTATACTGAATTCCACTTCTCTGACTGCGTTTTGTTTACTGAGTTCTAGTATTTATTATTATTAATATTTATTGTACCTAGCTCTATTTTCAGTATAAAGCACCATTTCCAAAACCCGTTACCCATCAGTACTTGCGCACACCCAGAAAGTCATCATTTTTTTTTATGTGAACATTTTCCATTTTGGTTTTCTATCTCCTCCAATTGAGCATGTGTATTCAGTAAACTTTTTCTTCTCTACAACTGAAAATGGCTTACGCCGAAAATAGTAACATTATAGTGTATATTGTTAAGTGCGTAATTGTGCACATGATCTTCATCAAGATACTATGTAAGTAAAACTCCTTTCCTCTCTCTTCAGAGTTCACCTATTATATTATTACCTATCCGACCTTCTCCTATACGTATTCTAATGTACTTAACACTAATGTGTAGAGTACTTGCGATATTTCGGTATGAATACCGTAGACTTGCTGTAGATGAGGAGAGATGCATACACGTGGATAGGACAAAAACTAGGACGACAGTAGCGGCACATAGTGGACGACTCATCGTTTGGAGAACAGTTGACTGCTGTATGGCGCGTAGAACAATTGACAACTATACAGGGTTTAAGTTGGGGATAGGACTGTGGAAGGTAAAGTGTTAAAAATGCAGAGAAAACGGGTTAGAGTTATTGAAGGTGAAGTCCAGGATACAGTTTCGTGCTTTCACCATGAATAAAGGCACCCTCCTATAGGCGGCGTGTTGAGGCGCTGGTCGTAGGAGGTAAAATGTGGATTGTGGCAACCAGGAAAGATAGATCAAAATTGGTGCTGTGGGACTCGGGTGTGTAAGGAGACTGGGGCATCCGGTTTGTTGATAGTGCAAAAGTGACGATGGTTGTTAATACCTCTGTCTCCCACATAAAAGGCATCATAGAACTTGCAGATTAGGATGTATGTAACATTAGAAGTGTGGCGTGTACTCTTGGGATTTAGGGTGTATCGGCCATTAGCAGTATTGATAGTGAATGTGGGAAAAGTGATGAAAATGGAACAGGCCTTACATCTGAGTCTCATGCATGCATCAGCGCCGGTTTGCGGTGGTGGCGAGGAAGGATTCGTACGGACTAAGATGTTTCTTGGATTAGCTAAAAAAACTAATCTCGGTTTGGTGGGAAATACTGATCTTGTGTCTGGGTCAGATTGGAGAATGTGGAAATAAGAGTGTAGGATTTGTTTGATCTTGGTTAGTTTAGGATGGAACTGGGTGATTAGAGCCGGAGAGTTCGACGCCGGCGGGTTGGGTTTTGTGTTGGAAGTTTGAGTGGGTTGAATGTGTGAGGATGCACGGCGAATCTGTGTGGTTACAAGGTTATATGGGTTGCCTCAGTTGACTAGAGTCCCCTGGAGGCGTTGGTTGTAAACTTACACGCCGCCTGTGGAAGGGCAACTTTTTTTTCATGTTTTAAGCGCGAAAATGAAGCCTGGTCTTAACCTTCAATAACTCTAAACCTCCGATTTGATCCGCATTTTCAACACTTTTCCTTTCACAATTCCATCCCGAACTTACACGATGTACAGTTGTCAATTGTTCCGGAAATCCACGCGCTGTATAGCAGTAAACTGTTCTCCAAGCTTGATGCGTCGTCCGCCACTGTCGTCTCAGTCTTTTGTTCGTTCTCTATGTGTTGGTCTTTTCTTTTACTATCAAGTATACGGTCGTGGGAAAACGAAATATCCTGAAAAACTATTTGAATATTTTTGCGTGTGTGTACTTTTTCTATGATAGAAATAAGCTGTAAGTAACTTCCTTACTTTTCATCATAAATTTACCTTTTATCTATCTATCTATATATATTTTTTTTTCTGTTTTTTAGTGGAAATTTTAAATTCGTATTTCTTTTAGGGTAGTGTTTCTGAGTCGTGATGAGGCTACAAAGAAAAAAGAAATCTTATTTTTGTTCTTTTGTAAATGATAGGCTGTTTCCAAATTTGAGCAAGATAAAAAAAAACCGTTGAACAACTATTATCGGGCATTGTTGTTTTAAAATTACACCGACAAACTTCTGGAGGTGCTTCCTCACATCGAAACAATACGAAAGTACTTCTGAAAATTTTTCCACATATTTTTCGGAGTTACAGGCTCCAGAAAGTTTGAGAAGATGAATTTGAGAGCTTCATTGAACTGTGTTTATGGCTTTCAGGCATCTAAGGCTCAGGTCGTTGAGAGTTTCATATTTCTAATATCACGAACAGTAGAACTGATGCGGCATGGTACCATCAAAGACTTTAAACCTGCTCTATTTAAATATGTATATTCCAAAATTGTGCGATGGGTGCACAAGCGATTCCTCGAAGAAAATAAGTGATATCGGAATTTTACTGAAGTAGAGGTAGGTCGAGATGAGCATGAATTAAACGACTTTCCGTGTGAGTAACGATGACATGCGTTATCACCGGCATCCAACTGGGCAATGATATTTAATCCCTTTGATAACAAATAAATAAAATGTATGAAAGTATGCAATTCTTGCCCTTAGTTGTTATGGAACCAAGGTTTCTGTTTTCTCATTTCTTTAAGCAGATCGTTCTACATATCGAATCTGTTTGAAATATCGACTTGGCGCAAACGAGTTATTATTTCCTGGTGAAAATCATTCCCATTCCTTCTCATTTCAATCCATCATCTCAAATTTCTGGGAATCCCCTACTTACTTTGGGGAATCCCTTGCATGCCCATTGCGGAGTTTGACAAAATGCATTTTGGATAACTATTTAAATTTAAAAGACAAAATTTAAAGTCTTCCGCAGTACCATACCACATCAGCACTACTGTTAGTGGTGTTACAAATAAGAAGCTATAAAGTTAATTTTCTCACGCTTTTTTGCAGCCTGTAGCTCCGAAAATATGTATATCGAAAATTAGTCAGGGGAACTCTCGTCTTGTTTCGACGTGAGGAATCATCTCCTGACATATAATATGGTAAAAAGTTACTTACGTTAGATAATATAAAGACAAAACACAATAGAAACTTCAGGAATGTCGCAAATACAACAAAGAAAAATATTCACTACTTAGCACATGTGATGCATTTCTTGTTTACATTTAGTAAAATTAAAGGTTCTTACGTTTAAAAATGTGCCAAAAATTTTATATTTACATTACGAATGCAATATATCTGCTTATCGCCTATAGGCATATTTGACTCAGACCGAGGAAACTTAAATAGTACTTCAAGACTTTGGCAGAGGAATCCCAATATGGATATTCTTTTCTAAATGTACATTTTTAATAAGAAATAACATATTAAGTACTTCGTTGATTATCAAATGTCAGGGGCCCCGTAAAAGTAAAAGGAAAAAAAAAAAACATTTTTTTCCAGAGTAACAAAAATTGAATAAGAAAACTTTATTTTCCTGTTTTTTCGGCGTTCATTTTTTTAACTTCATTAATATATACACGGCACTGGAATAATGGCCCTTTTGGGTGTACAGCAAGAATGAGATATTTGTGAGACTTGTAAACAAGATTGGTGTTAAAGGAAGTGAAAGCGAGACGCAAGTGTGTTTGTTAGCGATAACTATTGCTGTGAGATGGGAACTATATTGTTAGAGGAAAGGGTGCGTGAGAATGATGTGCATCGCGTATATTTAAAAAAAATCTACCGAACCTGACTTTACCTAACCCCTCTTCACTCGCTCGATATACTGTTCCGTGTTTTTGTGGCGAAATACGTCACTAATAACACGAAGTGTCACAATTTGTATTCCTCCGCATGAAGCCAACTTAATCAAGTACAGTACATATTAACGAGATACGTCTGGCTTTTCTTAACAGTTTTTGGATTGTGGTTGTTGCTAGATGTTTACAGAAGTGCCTAGAACCGGAAATAAATTTTTAAAAACTAATTTGAATTGAAAAGGGTTTTGAATAAAGCAATAAAAAGTCGATGTTCGAAGCACCGACAACTACGGAACCGCATCCCTAACCTTCACTCACTAATGAAAGATAAATATTAATGATTTTTCCAGTGTATATATAGATGTGCGGTCTAGCGATCTAGAACCACCCAACAGAAAACAAAATATTCTGCCCGATTCATCCCCTACTTCCAGATGGGCCCATAGAACTAAGCATATTTCCGATTAGGTTGTGAGGTAGAGCAGCTCCAAATGGTCTAATGCCTGTCCTTTTGAAAATGTGTTCAGTTTACAAACTTCCTAATTGTGCATTCCAAAACCCATACTTTCGCACAAGTATTTCAACCTAAGATGCACGGAAGTTAATGTGTGATAGCCCTATATTAAAACAAAGTCTTCAATACGTAGGAGTCAGACCTACACGCAACGCCAGCTTATTTTACTGAAAGCATGAATCACTGGAAAATAAATTAGATGTAGAAAATGATATTGATTATAATGCGCAGTTTCAATGAAGCATCATGAACTTACACGACGGATCTGAATGTGTAAGGGGGAAAAGACTGGTCAACCGTGTACTGTTTTTTTTTAATTTTATTTATGACCTTTAGGCATCTAAGCCTCAGGCCGGTGTATTAAAAACGTTTCGTTTTTGTGATTATCAAAGATGCTGAGGAACATAAATACCATATTTGCATACAGGATTTTCACTACACCTATGTAAACTGCATATTCCTGTTATGCAATTTGATGTGTGACTTCAAGCTTATTGTCAATAAGAATCACAATTGACAATTTTGTCAATCAATATCTTAAGAGTATTCGTAAAAAAATATAGTCTACAAACCCAAATTTTATCCACTCCCCCCCCCTCTCTGACAGGCATATCCACTATCGATTCGAAGTAACCGAACTTCCCTAGTTCCCATTTGCCAGCCTGCACGCGAGACTATTTTCCACATAGGAGTTTAGCTTTCAGAGACAATTCACCGGAAGTACTATTATTATTAAGTCAGGGGCCTCAAGGAGCAGATGACTACTGCAAAGCGTACCATGATAGAGTAGAATTTGTATTAAATATGAAATAGTAGCATCATAAAATTTCTTTGTTCGTATTAGCGAAGATAATTTTGGTTCGGTAGTAGGGAAAACATTTTACTTCTATTGCAAGTTCATTTCTGGGAGACATGATTAGATTATTTATTTGTGGAATTATTGGTGTAAAAGTGCTTTCGTCCTTAAAGATAGACGCAGTGGCCAAAACTTCATTCAAAAGAATAAGTATTTATATTGTAATCCAAGTCTGAAAACACGTTTATTTGTAAAACGCTTGAAAAATAGGAAGATAATACATATTAATTTATGAACACTGGGTGGAATGCAGTATTAGTTAGATGGTAAGTTCGTCATGGCCGCCATCTTGAATCTAACTCGATTTAAAAAAAAAATCAGAAGTGTGTCACGTAATATATCAATCTGGGCTAGAATTTTAAAAGAAATACATTGCTGAAGTCAGTTTTGCCACACATTTATTTTTGAAAAAGAGAATGAGCTGTGATATTAATATGCGTAGTTGATTCGAAAGTCAAGGCAACGATTGCACTAGAAAACAGTGTAAGGCGACTATTGCTTCGTTAGTCATTCAAACAGAGAATTCAATTTCATTTATGTTTTTATTTTCAGGATCCTCCATGATTTGATAAATTATTGTAAACTTCCCCATTTATATAGTTGTGAATCTACTCAGGGAAAAAAAAGGAAGATAACATTTCTTTGAAATTGTGGAGTAAATACCAACATGACTTCAAGCGTTAACCACCACTCAGAAAACTTTGACAGCAAAGAAATGTCTATTACAATCAAGGAGGAGAATGAGACTAAAATAGTTGACATCCGTGATCAGGTATTTTTGTATTTGTTTTATCAAATGGTATTTATTACACCGCTCTGCATTTGGGAAAACAGGCCGATATTTTCGATGTTTGAAGTTGTTTCCTTATAATTTCAGGTCGCTGAATACCAATGTAATATTTGTTTTTCCCATTACGTCAGGTTTAACTTCGAATGAGAATATCAATTTTTAGTCTTTGCCTTTCATTTGTGTTATAATACGGACAACGTAATAAGGCTCTATGTAGAAAGTTACAAACTCTCAACAATCATAAATTACAGTGCAAAATCATAAAAATAACACAGTATATTCATATATGCACATGAAATTGTTCTTTGTAAATAGACTAGTGTTCAATTCAGAGAAAACAGTAGTACTAAAGTTCATTTTCCAAACGCAACTTCTTCCTTAATATCCGCTTCGAAAATAAATCTTCCATTATTTGGAATGTAAACCAAATTATGAGGCATCTATAGTAGCGAAGATTTATCATGGAAGACGCACATATTTTCTTTAAATAAGAAATTAAACAGTAGATGTTTTATGTTTTACAGAGTACGTGATACTATAAATCTAAGGTCATTATTATCACTATATTACTCGAACTTCCATTCAATCATTAGTTATTGTGTAATCTTTGGGGGCAATGCAACCGACGCTATTTCTACCTTTTGCATTCAAAAAAAGGCAGCAAGGATTATGTACAAGTTGCCAAAACAAGCTTCATGTAAACAGGTGTTGAAGCAACTTAGAATTCTAACGCTACCTTGTTTGTACATTTTAAAATCAATCATGTATGTTGCCAAGAATAAGCACATGTTTACCTTCTGAAATAGTGTACATTGCCATAATACAAGACAGGAAAACAATGTTCATACGCAACAACAATATTAAGCACATTTTGGTCGAGGTGTGTACCTAAATTGTGCTAGACTATATAATAAACTTCCAAATAGTTTGAAATGCCTGAATAAAGAAAAGACCTTTAAATGTTATTCAGTGAGTGAATTTTTAAATGATAGTAATGTCTTGTAATTTTCTTTTTAAAGTATGCCATGTTAATTTATATTATTTCTGAATTTCTTGTAATCTTTTTTCTAATGTTAATTTGTAATATTTCCTATCATGTGCCTTTTGTAAATGTTTCTCTCTTGTTGTGTATTGGAACTGACAAATGTATATTTACCTGAGCCTAAACCTCGTTATGTAAATAAAACATGCTAATGAATACAATACAATACAACGATCAAGGCTAATTTCGATCACAGTTATTAAGTGTAGTTAGAAAGGATCTTCCGCACTTATAATCTGTTTAATTATTCCATGGGAGAATAAAGTACCCACTGTATTGTTTTTCATAACTTATTGCGAGCAAAAAATGTTTGTAATTTGCAGCCTTTCAGTGTATGGATCAACATCTACTGATACGTAAAAGTTTGAAGAGAATCTGCATTATTTACCAAAGATTGACATATTGTTACGCTTAGAAAGTAAATATTCGAAATCTTTGCGCGGTATAAATATTGCATTTGATAGGGACAGAATTTTGTTTAGCATGTTCATCATTTCAACAACTAGTTTTTTGTTTGTTTTTTTCAGACCTGCAATAAACCTTACAGCCAGCAGTGTTTTGTACCTAGATACAAGTACTGGGTACTGACCTTAAATTGTACCTAGATACAAGTTGGTCAGTGTACCCAGGTACAGGTACTGATAAATGTACCTACAGTACCTTTCAGATACTTGACTCAGTTACTGCTAAACAGTGCTGGAAATGATATGAAGAACTAAGGGCATGCTGATGGACTAGAATATTACTCCTATATCTTTAACTTAATAAACATTTATTGAGTAGGATAGGTTCAGCCAAAGTGTGCTGTATTATCTAAACCTTGTTAAAAAAATACGGACAGTTTCATGCACCACACTGTATATTAATAGATACAGGGATAAAAACAAAGGAAGGAGGCAAAAAGGCAGGAATTTTAATACTATAATAATAAATCATTAATAGAAATTTCTTCCGCATCAGTAAATCTTGAACCATGGTTTTAATTTACGTATTTTTTTTCGAAACGGGATTCGGTGCTAAACATGAAGCGCGTCCATTTGTTTCTTGATGCTGTATACAGGGTGGTAACGTAATGCACCAACAAATTTCGTACATAAAATAATGAGGAAATTCTTTGTTATGTGGGTGGAAACTCCACTGAGTTTTGGAGCTACAGGTAAATGAACTGTAGAGGTTTAAATATCCAATACAACTAACGGTAGAGTTGATGCGGCATGCTATCGCCAGAGACTTCAAAATCGCTCCATCTAAATTTGCATTGGGTGCGCAACGGATTTCTCAAAGGAAGTATGTGATCTCAAGATATTCTCTGAAGAAAAGTCGCAAACGAATTATTGTTACCTGCTGAGATGTCATTCAATTCATGCTGATTTTGACTCACCTTTACTTCAGAAAATTTTTGGGAACCTCTACTTTCTTTGGGGAATAGGCATTTTAATAAACCATTTTTGAAGTCTATTGATAACATGCCGCATCAGCTCTACCATTAATGATATTGGAAATTTGAAGCTGTAAAGTATATCTTTCACTCTTTCGGTAGCCTGTAGCTCCGTAATAAGGCGGAATTTCCACACCGATGCTCAGAACATTTTCCTTATTTTCTTACGTACTATTCTCTTAAAGTTTGTCGGTGCATTATATTACCGCCGTATTCCAGTGTGTCCTAATTTTTGTTTTTCGTTGTTGGGATTGAAAAATCAATCTGAAAAAATAGTCTTTCGCATCTAAAAGATCAAGGTTTTTGAAAACCTGTACACAGACTAAACGGCTAAAGCAAGAAAAACTAAATTTGGTATGAAATTTGGTATCGCTAGTAGGTTAAGAAAATATTACAAAATGTTAAAGTCGCCACCTTGGATCCAAAATGGCCGCCAAAATGATTTTTAATAGAATACACAGCCTAAATGGCTGGAGATAGAAAAACGAAATTTGATATGACGGTATATCACCAGCATATTACGAAAATATTACAGAATGTCTCCAAGAACGCCATCTCCACGTTTTCTTTAGGAAAATATTACGTTTTTTTTTTCTTAAAAAAGTCGCCATATTCGATTCAAAATGGCCATAAAAATATTTTGAACACCATTTGAGCTAGAAACACGAAATTTGCCATAAAGGTGTATTATCAATTTAAAATGAGTTTTGTAGTATTCCATATGGGTAATTACGTAACCAGTAATTTGATCGTAATATTTGGAGATCGGTGTTGCGATTTTCAGAATGGTTTTGATATATCAAATAAAGGTATGATTCCTGGGATAACTTTGTGCTGTGGTACATTTAGTTCTAGTTCCTAATATCATCTGTTGTAGTTTGGAAGATGAGCTCGCACTTACTTCTTTGTGCTCCATTACGTACTATATAATAAATACGATAATAAACTAAGAGGCGAGAGAAAACATCCATAGTTTTATAAAGGGAGGCATGCGTAATACACATATGTAATTCCGAACTCCTTATTTCAAATCTAAAATATCTGTTTTCTATTTAAAAAAGTAAAATAAATAGTTCGGGTAAAGACAGCATCCGTTAAATTCTATTTTATTGTTCAAATACTTTTGTGGCACTAGGGGACGCCATCCACACGGAGTTGAACTATTTCCACTTATTGTTTTTAGTGTAAAATTTTATTTCCTCCATTCAATATTTTTTATCGAACTTTTGAAGCAACGTATGTGATATCT
This sequence comes from Lepisma saccharinum, assembly GCA_022664845.1. Classification (NCBI taxonomy): domain Eukaryota; kingdom Metazoa; phylum Arthropoda; class Insecta; order Zygentoma; family Lepismatidae; genus Lepisma; species Lepisma saccharinum. Next base: position 19,165 of record JAGDQP010010328.1, read on the forward strand.
TTCACTTCCAATGATTAGAATTTATTTGTGGCCTTTAGGTATCGATGGCTCACGTTGAAATAGGGTAGAGGAAAGATGCAAGAATGAATCGACTAGGGTCTAGGTTAAAGATATCATTCCGGCATTTCCTTCATCAGATTAACGCCAAAAACTGAAAATATCTCAGTCAGGATGGTTGGTCGCTAATATCGAACCCAGGACTTCCCGAGTGTGAAGCCAACGCTTTACTAATTAAACCACGGTCACTCGTTGCTTCCAATGTTTAGTACAACATTTTTAAAAAACGAAAAAATTAAAAATGTTTAACTCCGTGAAGAACCCAAGTAAAGAGAGAAGTGAATACATGTGAAGGAAGCTCCCAAAATGAAATAAATTTTTAAAAATATGCCAGATACATACGGTCTAAGTAATAAAATATTACGATATAATGATTTGAAAAATAAATAATTGTTTTAAAACTTATGAAGCGGTATACCAGCAATGAGTGCAATTCATCGAGAACCTACACAAAAATTTTAAGTTATTTTGTTATTAAACCTATTGTATGAAAATGTAATTAAAGTGGTTATGGTAGCGCGCGGTTTATTTTCGCTGTAACTGAATATCAGGAAATTTGAGGAGTAAAACGTATTAAATGCTGACAACCAATCATATGCTTGATTATTGACCAGAAATGTACAAACGCATACAAAATATATTTTCATGAGGATGATATAGGTGTGACGTGACATAAATGTGTTTTAGTGCCAATATTTATTTCCTTTAGGTTTTTCGAAAATCTGGACGCGTAGAGCTACCCAAGTGATGTTTAAATTATTTTGAAAAGAGTAAAGTTAAAACACGGATTAAGCTATAACGTTTAGGATTATAATTCCGGACTTTAGATTACATTTTACAAAACCGAAAATTAATTATATTTAAGCATCGAGGTTTAACTTTTAAATTTCGTAATTAAATTTGTTACCCGGCGCGAACAAAACATTGAATTTTTATGATCCAGGGTAAATATGATAGGTTTTCGAATTTTAACACAACAGCATTCGTAATGTTATGACTTTCCGTAACTTGATTTTAAATAAGGTTTTATCGGTCTCGTATTGCTTCAATATCAGCTGCGTAGTTTCTTACCGGGTATTTATTTAATGTTTAATGTCTACTTTTTACATCGATATTGTTTACGGGAACAAAAGGGCAATTTAACGTTAGTTTTAGACTTATTGAGGAACTAGGAAAGATAATAGAACATTCTTTGCTTCTCTATGAAAAAATATTGCGGAACACGAATACCGTAACAAAACATGTATTTGTACAATGAAGGACTATGTTTCAGCATTTTCCCTTTCACACAACACTATTTGCCTCACGTATTTGACTTGCTCTCGTCCACCGTAAACGGATAGTTCCGTAACGTGCATGGTCTGCGATGGGTCAAACATTTTAATTTTGCGTTCCAATATGTATGTGATGCAACTAACAAACTATCTTATTTAAATACAACCAATTGTTATTTTTAAATTCGATTCACGTCAGAAAGAACCACGTTTAAATTTGACGCCAAGTGAATACTACGTATTTTAGAAATTCATTATCCGTTCACTTCAAATGTGTCGATATTCATACCTGTTGAGTCCTCTTCATACTTCTTGACCTATGTATTTGTCTTGTATAGAGTTTGAATAACTTATTGTTTATCCAAACTGAATTGAAATTTACTATTTTTGCAGAGCATTCGTGAATGTCAAAGACTTAATATTTGCTCCTTTTATTTTTGAATGGCTTTTCATATTCAGAAATCTATAAGTCAATAAGTAATGGTTTGTTTGCTGTGGATCTACTTGTTATTAGTTGACTACCAACTGATATTTAGTGATTTCTGATTTAATCTTTACCGGCAAGGACCTCCATCGCGTTGATCTGTTTTTTTTATCACTTTTCGTAGTTTTCTTTATCGCCAATATGGAGGATTTCCTTATATTCTTATCATCGCACACGCCTGTACACAATTTCGTAAAGCGTTCAACATTTATTTTCAAATCAGTGTAATTCGAAGTGTCATCCTTGCTTTAAACTGTTATGGAGTTTATCACATTTTCAATTGTTTTATCAAATTTGCTACCTGGTGCACTGATCATTTTCACTGTTACAACCATAAAGGTGTGATCGATAAAAATGGCGAATTTGATCTATATCAGCGACCCGCAGTTGAAAGGCGTTTCTTTTATTTCATAAGCTAGCGTACGTCACTAGAATATTCCTTTACTTTCTCAGAAACTGTTTTCAAGTCATTAATTCAATGGTAAGAACTGTTTTTGCTTTTGCTCTCCTAAAAACATAAAAGTCATAAGATGCTCTTACTGACGATATGACATGCAAACTTAATCGGAAGTTTAGTACTTTGAATATTTGACTTAATTGTTTGTAATTGACATTTGACAAGTGATTTTGGATGTTGATCATTGCTCAAGCTTCTGTTCATCAGTTAAACTAAATATAAATGAAGCTAGATTTTATTTTTAAATACCTAACTCTAATTGCGTTGAAAATTGAATCGTTCTTTGCAGTACACGTTAAATTATTTTCCTATACACATGTAGCTTTTCTACAATGATCAATTTACTTTGTTTTGAACTTTGTAATGAGACTTTGGTTACGTGTGTTGCTTAAGTTTGTTTTACACACTTTGTTGAACTTTAGCATTTCCCTGCCTTGACCCATAAATTATTTTAAAGAACATTTCTTACAATACCAAAAATAAACATTTATTGTGTTATAGCATTATCCATAGAATAAATATCATATTAAGACTAGTTCAACGATAAAGATCAATAGATCACTTTTATCTATGGATTTTCATTTTTCAGGATGGTAAATCCCCGAAAACAGAAGTATCAGGAAATGAAGACAATAAATACCTGGTGAACGATTATTTGAATATTGGACCGAATGATTTTGATCCCTTGTGCATTAATACATGCAAAGCTGAAAATGCAGAAAAGGATTTGGTGAGTAGTTTAGAAGAGACTCAACAACACAGAGTTGAGATAAAAGAAAAGGAACTATGGGAGGAAGAGGGAAATGTGTTCGAGATTAGTGAATTTTCCCAGTTATCTAAATTAAATGAAGAGCAGAAAAGGTGTATGGTAGAAATGAGTTCAAACAATGAAGAATGTGAAGATTTTTCACAGTTTAGAAATGACAAAATGTATCAAATAATTCATCCCATTAATCAGCCTTATGAATGTGAAAAATGTAAATGTAAATTCCCTAGGAAAGGTAATTTAAAATTGCATATGAGAACTCATACATGCCTAAAATCTTACGAATGCCAAGAATGTGAAGGAAAATTTTCGACGAAAAATGCCCTGAATACACATACGAAAATTCACACTGGATGGAAACGTTATGAATGCCATGACTGTAGAAGAAAATTTTCTCGGAAAGCTCACTTGCTCGAACATACGAGAATTCATACATTCCTAAAACCTTATGAATGCCAAGAATGTAAATGTAAATTTTCTCAGAGACATAACTTACAATTGCATATGAGAATTCATACAAGCTTGAAGCCTTACGAATGCAACGAGTGTGAAAGGAAATTCTCCGGGAAGGATAATTTAAAATTGCATATGAGAATTCACACTGTACTTAAACCTTACAAATGCCAAGAATGTGAAAGAAAATTTTCAAAAAAAAGTGACTTGATTAAACATGTGAGAATTCATACAGGGCACAAACCTTATGAATGCCAAGAATGTAAATGTAAGTTCTCTCTGAAACATAACTTAAAATCGCATATAAAAATTCATACAGGGGTGAAACCTTACGAATGCAACGAATGTGAAAGAACGTTCTCCAGGAAGAGTAATTTAAAATCACATGTAATAGTTCATACAGGTCTGAAAGCCTATGAATGCGAAGAATGTAAAAGAAAGTATTCGGATAAAAGTGGTTTGAATAGGCATATGAAAATACACTTAAACATGAGAATACATACAAGTTTAATGCCTTACGAATGCCAAGAATGTAAGAGAAAATTTTCGAATAAATGTTCCTTGAATGCTCATATGGTAATCCATTTAGGTTTGAAACCTTATAAATGCCAAGAATGTGGGAAAACATTCTCTTGGAAGAGTAATTTAAGATCACATATGAGCATTCATACAGGCCTGAAACCATACGAATGCCACGAATGTAAAAGAAAATTTTCGAATAAAAGTGACTTGAATAAACATATAAGAATTCATACAGGTCTGAGACCTTATGAATGCCAAGAATGTGAAAGAAAATTTTCGAATAAAAGTGACTTAAATAAACATATGAGAATTCATACAGGCCTGAGACCTTATGAGTGCCAAGAATGTAGAGGAAAATTTACTCGGAAGTTTAATTTGATCAAACATGGGAATTCATGCAGGCATAAATTCTTAAGAATGTAGATATAAGTTCACTGAAACCTAGTTTAAATTTGCATGAGAATTCATATGATGACAGAAAATTATCCAATAAGGTTAATTTAAATTTACATATGAGAATACAGTTCCGAGGCATTACAAATCCCAAGACAAAAATTTCAATAAAAGTGACTTAATGAACATTAGAATTCAAAAAGTTCTGCAACCTTATAAATGACAAGTGTGTAGAGGAAAATCTCAGAAAACAGACTTGATCAACTTCATACTGTGCTGAAAACTTAAAAATGTAAATTCTCCAGGAAGGATATTTTAAAATCTCGTATGGCAATTCATAAATACTTGAACTTTATCAAGAATGTACAAGCAAATTTTCGATTTAAAGTATCTTGAATACACATTTGAGAGTTAATACAGGGGTTTAAACATTAATACCAAGCATGTATATGTAGACTCTGGAAGAGTTTAAAATCGCATATGAGAATTCATACAGGATTGAAAGCTTACCAATAGCAATGAAAACTTTTTCGAACAAAAGTGAGTTGAATAAATATATGATAGCCAATACATTCCTGAAACCTTATGACTGCTAAAAATGTAAATGTATGTTTTCTTGAACTCTAATACGAAAATCCATACAGGTGTAAAACCTTACGAATTCAAAAAAATGAAAAAAATCATGAAGCAATAAAATTTGCACATGATAATTTATGAAACCACTAATTTTCTGAAAAAAAAGTTACTTACATACTCATGATAATTCATACAGGTCTGTAACCTTATGAATACGAAGAACGAGAGCAAATTTTACTCAGAGCTCACTTGATCAGACGCTAGAATTCATACACGCGTGAGATCTTATGAAGGTAAATTCTTCAGGAAGGACAATTCAAAATCGCATACGAGAATTCATACAGGCCTCAATATTTACGAATCCCAAGAATGTATAAGAAAATTTTCGAAAAAAGTGACTTCAACATTCTTTTAAGAATTCGTACGCGGGATAATCTTATAATGCCGGGAATGTAGAGGAAAAATTTCTCCGAAAATTTACTTGATCAAACGAGTATTCATACAAGTCTGAAATTTTATAAATGCCAAGGATATGTTTACACTTCGCTTTCTATAAGACTGAAGTAGCTATTAATAAAAACCCGCTCAGGTGTTACTCCTATCTAAGAAGAATAAAAGTTGAAAGTGACTAGTACTTAACGTCCTTAATACGTCCCTTCTTATCATGAACGAACATCTAGAATAGCTCTTTGGAACTCAAGGAAACATTTAGGAAATTAAACCAGTTCTTTCGGGACCGGGGTTTTTTTTTTATTTCTGGATAATTATCTTAATTTAGTTGACGGCTCTAATGTAGAATCTCACTTTGTTACCTCAGTATTTCTCTATTTGACAAAGTTTTCTATTTGAGTGACATCACATTCAGAAATTCACAGAATAAAATGGAGGCTCTCCAACATTTAGTATAGCCCCGCCCATTGCTGACATCTGTCGACCTGTGAGAGGAGTCATAGCTTCAGCGCGGGGTTCAGTGGGAAGTGCCCAAGCAATCAGCGGGCAGTGCTGCCAGCACTATTCGTGTTTATCGAGTTCATTATCGTAGGAAGAAGTACCCGGCCAGACACTTGTAATACCTTTCTCCTCCTGCATATATGTAAACAGCCTTGTTAATGATACAATTTTTGTGCCTTATCCCCTCACCAGTATCGTATTTCCTTTAAAACGGCCTGAAATCTTGTTCTAAAATACCCTTGAGCCTAATGTTAATAATTTGCATTAAGTAGTTCATTATCAGGCAAAGATTCTTTCATTTTATATACCATTGCGGTTTAGCCATTGGAAGTTCTTTGCTTAAAACATATATTTATGGCCTTTAGACATCTCTGACTCAGGGCCCAAAAGTGAATTTCTTACATTATCTAACCATTCTATACTGTAAATTGAAATTTTTATTAAAATTAAGGGGAAGAAAGTTTTTATAAGTGTACCGTGGAGGAATTTTCTTAAAAATTATCTATCAGCATGCTCATTTAATTTCAAAATCGAAATATTGATAGAAATAATCTATCAACAGGCTACAATAGAAACGAGCTCACTACTCTTATTTCGAAACCGGCATCTTATTCCAAATTAATAAGAACGTTTATATTAATTTCTTTTTTAAAAAAACCTGCATGCACAGATAAGAACTCCCAATTTTTAAGAACTTTTTCTACCGTTAACAGAAATTTTATTTTTTATCACTTCTACAGGGAAAAATAACTTGTCAATACTTGAAAACTGGTGGAAAATAACGCACTGCTAAGTGTTTGTCAAATAGATTTCGGAGCTCTTGTGTATGTGTTGTGGATTTTGTTCCCCGTAGAGCCCTTCAAAATAAAAAACCGAAATAACAGTTCAAGGCGGGCCATTTGTGGTTGCTTTCCTTTGATCTTCTCTATTTGATTGCATAGTTACTTTTTGCCCCGTTGCCATAACTTGAACCATTTCAAGCAGTCCGAACGAGACAAACTGTCTCACCATTAATAAAACATCAAATGTATACCGAACAGCGACCAAGACTTCTGGCTATTTCCTGATAAGAGCAATAAACGTCCCTCCCTGTGGTTCAGTTCCAGGCGGATGTTCTACTGCCCTCAAAGAAGAAGACATATTTTTTGTCAATGTAGCTTCCCTGTTTTACAATGTGTTCAGAAAAATTATTTGCTGCTACAATGGATAGGACAACAATAATAAATTGCTGGTACAGCACATAAATAAAAGAATGGTTTATTGCCTAGAACAGTCTCATCGACTAATATACCAAACCTTGAAGCAGCTTTGTGCGTACATCTATATCCGATTGGTGGATTAATCGAATGGCGAATCGGAAATTAAAATCAACGATGCACAGCGAGGGTTGGGAGATGATAGCGTCATCGAGAAATGTGACGAAGAAAAGAAACATTTGCTAGCTCCTTTAGATAAAGCAACGGAAAGAGCTGCTGCGTACACAGTCTCGGTTGCAACAATTAAAAAATTTGAAGTTGAATCAAGAGGTGAAAACAAAAAGGGGAAATTAAATTTTCCAGATCGCTTCTCGTTTCACCAGGGAAAAAAGTTTCGCCTTGCAATGTTGTGTCAGTTTATGATTTTGATCAGTGTGTAATAAGAAATGCCGTTCTGGATTTCTATGTTAAAGGAAAAGAAGTGCCAACTGTACCAAAACTGTTATCGATTATTAAGACCAAAATAAATTTTCCATGGTGTGAAACGTCATTATGGCGAGTAATGAAAGAGAATTCGGGTGGAAAAAGTGCCAATCGAAACGTAGTGTTGAGGCCGCTTTAGACGATACAGTTTCTCGTACGATCTTTGGTGTGCAATCTCATCGGTTACATTCTTTGATCGTGTAAAGCGCGGATCGTACGATTTTTTATGCTATCCGATGTTCTCTAAGTAGAAACGGTCCTATTTTTCAGCTGATTTTTCGTACAATCTATGACAGCGCCTCTACTGGCAATATACCGTGCTGGCGTGCTTTCCTATTCGGCTGTTTGGTTATGGATTACGAGACAAAGAGAACATATTAATGTTATTACTTGAGGAAGAAATTAAGATACATAATTGCATAATAAACTATTACAGGTATAAAGATATAAAACAAAGTTTTTAAGGAAAGTGTAAAAAGGTAGGTGATACTGCAGTTCAGCTACTTCTGCCATAGAGGATTGGTAATACCTCAAAATGTTACGGTTTGCATTCCTTTAACCATAAAAGGTACTAAATACGTGAAAAATATGTTTAAAAATATGACAAAGTTCTGATATGATCTAATAGCTACTGTTTCTCCTATACATTGTGCAATGCATTCTGTTAAGGTGATTTTCTTTGTTTTTCTTGTGCGTAGAGTACCGAATCTGCTGCAGGCATGATATGTATGAAAGGAAATAATGTAGAGTATACCGGTATCTTCGCAATAATATCCCACCCCCTCAATGATTTTGATTAGTATATACGCTCTGTGCATCCGAAATAATGAAACACATTGAACAGTAATTACAGAAGTAGACATGATGTAAGTAGAGTGTCGACGTCAAGCCAGAGTTGTGCAAATCAATACGTGACCTAGGTAAATTAATCGAACGAACTAATTTTCATTCAAGGGTTAAGACAGCTGACCCTCCCTATTCACACCTATATACCTTGTGTAAAATGAGCTTATAAATCACAAAATGTACATTACTCCTCATTTTTGTATTTTGTATGTATTTTATGCTTATAGAAACGTAAAACGTAGCATTTTGAGGCGTTTCCAGTGCTCTGTGGTAGAAGTAGTTAAACCGCCGTATTAATAATTGCCCCGATTTGTATAAATAGGATTTAATATATCGCAATTTATATACTTTTGAAGTGCTGTTTAATGTTACATGTCACATACATGCTGCGACCTTCTTCTTGCCTAAATCTTCCACTAAGATCTTACGAATTGTCTCCCTGTTAACACCAAAGTCATCTTCCATCATTCTCACAGTCACACAGCAATCTTCTTGCACACGTTCACGGACCTTTTCAATCAGTTCCTCGTTATGAACAGAAATTGGACGACCCAGCCGAGGTTCATCGTCAATCGATTCCACACCACTTTTAAAACGTTCATGCCATCTAAATATCTGTGTACAACACAAGTATCACCATACACTCTCCGCACCAACTCAACAGTTTCTGTGCCACTTTTCCCAAGTTTGAAACAGAACTTGATATTCGCCCTCTGCTCCATGACGCAGGCGTGGCAAAGACCTTTCACTTACTGCTGGTACTGACGTCATATTTCCCGTTGTCCTTCACGCGGGACCATGCGGTGTTGCCAGGTCGTAGATGAAGGATTACTCTCTCGAACTCACATATTAGTTTCTATTTTGCATTCTCTGTTTTGTCAATAAAATCAGTCTCATTACTTACTTGTCGGACTGTGTATCTTGTTAACTCAGGAATATTGTAAAAACAACACATATGACTCTGAACTTATCACCGAAGACGGCAAAATTTTTAACTTTTTTGTGTGTCCGCATTGAAATATCTTTATTGAAGTACAGAAGTAAAGCTACGACACTCGTTACCACTGAAACCTAGTAGAAGTTAGATTCTCTTGGTAGAAGAATGTGGCATTAAAACAAACTGAATTTCTGTTGCATCAAGATTCATTGTTATCAATATTTTAATTATTTTCTAATTTTTAAATGGGCTATACTTTCACAAATATCTGTGGCATAATTACCCTAAAAGCCTGAGATGTCACAACTATAAACTCCAGCAGTTTCATCATTATCTCCTCGTATCCAAAATTGTACCGTGTAAAACACTATACAATATTGTATGATGTATTGTACGAAAAATCTCGTACTATGGATTGTATACATTCTTTCATACGAGAGATCGTACGAGAAATTATATCGTCTAAAGCGGCCTTTAGTCGCGGGCGGTATCTCAAGCGAATTAAGAGGTTTAGGGATGAGGAGCGAGTAACCGTGTGTATCGATGAAACGTGGATTGAGTCAAAAAGTGTTGGCAGCATGAAGATATCACTGGAGTTCAAACAAACTCAAGTTATTCGTATAGACTAACTATCGTACATGCTGGTACAGCTAATGACTTTCATAACGATACAATGCAGTATTTGTAGCTGGTGTGCATCATGGGACTATCACGGACAAATGAATTGCGAGAGCTTTGGAAAGTGGGTTACTGAAATGTTAAAATATCTCCCTCCTAATGCTGTAGTTGTTATGGACAATGCTCCGTACCAAAGTGTTCTCGCAAATAAGGCACCATTCGCGTATTCACCTAAACGGGATATGATTCAGTGGCTTTAAGAAAAGGGAAAGAATGTCGCAGATACAATGCGAAAGCACGATCTGTACCGGCGTATACAACAGCTAAAGCCGAAAGAAAAAATACACAAGATTAATCAACTGTTTTCCAGAAATGGGAATTCAGTTGTTCGTCATATATGTGTGTGTGTGATTTTAATCCAATTGAATTAGCGGGGTCAAAAATCAAGAAGCTGGTAATGGAAAAGAACCCTAGGGGTGATATGTCGCGCTCAAAACAGTTAGAACTAACAAACTGGGCTATCAGTGAAGTTTCTTCAGAAGACTGGAAGAGGTATTTTAGTCACGTAATTAAGCTGGAAAATGACTATCGGGAGAGAGATGGTGTAGTGCCGGACGTAATAGACAATATCATTATTAACTTGAACTCCGACAGTGATTTAGAAGGAAGTACTAGCTCATCCGAGGACACTGACTAGGTAAAGTGGCATTTTGTTTGTTTCTTTCTATTATATTCTTTTCTTTAGTTCACAATGGTTCGTGGTGTTTTCGAATCTTGCAACGTTAATTTACCTCATCCCTACATCATAGAATGATGAAATTTTGCACAGTGGCGTAAGTCGGGTGACGATACAACATTTCATTGTTTAATATATTTATATCCTTTAAAAGCATATTTTAATATTTAATACAGACTTCTTTATCCTAAAATAGATATTAACCAACAATGGTGTGAGGTTTTGCTGGTTGCCGAATACTTAAGGATTTGGTTCACAAATCAGCCTTACAAAAAATATAAAAAAACTTTTTAAAGACAATTCGTACTAAAAAGTAAAAAATAATTTTGTTCATGCATGACTAAAAGGAAAAGCATGGGGCGCACTCTCATATACAATCACCTTATAAATTCTTCAATTGGCGCACCTCATGCTCTTCTTTTTAGTCATGCATAAACAAAATAATTTTTTGCTTTTTAGTACGAATTGTTTAAGAATGTTTTTATAAAGTTTTTATATATTTTTTCTTACTACTTTTAGTATTCAGTTTGCTTTGATTGCGACATGTCAGCATCCATTGTCACAATGTCAATGCCTGCCTCATCATAACCATGCGGCCCTAGGTCAGTTGGTAGTGTGTTGGATTTCCATTCTGGAAGCTCTGGGCTCGATACCAGGCTCGGCAATTATCCTGTTTTTCCCGGGCTTCCCTCTAATATCATTCATATGACGGGATAGTACATTCAACTTAGGACCTGGTCGTTTCCTTCCCTCATGTTTCCCCTGCCGTATCCCGGCCTGAGGCACATGCGTAAAGGCCGGAAACATTCATATATCTGAATTCGATATGGGTGATATGTTGGCAGTGAGTTTTATATATGTACATATATTTCTGATTGTGGATTTGCCTGAACCTATAAAACTCATTGTCACATTCTAGTCTTTTGCATTTACGGTGGAGTGATTTGGCACGGAGGTTGCACCTCGCATGGCAGGTAACATCCTAAATTTTGCATATAAGACTAATTAGAACGGAAGGTTTTGCGGGTGCGATTACCGGGATCTTCATCCTTAGCGCTCCTTATAGAATAAGCAGATACTGCTTAGGTTAATTTTGACGATTTGAAATGTTACTAAAATATCATTAAAGAACAGAATTGTGACTTAAATGCATATACTATTCCCTTCTTATAAGTATTACTGCAAGCGAGATAGAAAGCTCGGCGAAAGTGTATTTTCATTAAACGCTAAAAGTACTTCCTATTGGATACTGAATGGTGTCTTCCTACCACTCATTAAACTGCGACTCCGCCCTCGCGTCTACAGATGTCAGCAGTACACAGTACTTTACATAAAAGCAAATTCACAGGTTTACCAATTTCAGTTGCATATATTACGATCTAACTTGCTCCGTTTCACAAAAGCGACCACACTCCTAGCAGTTACCAAGAAAGTGATAGACGTATTAATGTAAGTATTGACTGTCATACTATGTCTCCACTATACAATCCCACTTAAATACGATGCAGTTGTTTCAAACTAATTTGTTAATCATCTACAAGGTGTTAATCGGAATTATTTTTCTGGACGTGTGAAAAGTGCGGTTCCAATACAAAAAATATTCGTGTTTATTTCGATGGTAACAGAAATTCCCGTAGCTTGGCACACTTGAGATATTTTCTCTATTCAAAAAAACAGACTATTAATTCGTAGAACTGAGAAACGAAAGTTCTGAAAATACTTCCATGAAATTTTTACATTTGCTCGTTAATCTCTGAAGTTTTGAGATAACCCTCTTTTTGTAGGTTACAACTCAAAAGTAAACCTCTCTTATGGGAAAATAAATGTTGATTCAGAGGACCACTTTTCCTTATCTAAATTTATAAATTATCCAGAAATTAGATCAGACGGTGGTTTCTGTTTATAAATTTATTATAGGTCGAAAGATGATACAATATTTTATAGACAGAAATCACCATCTGACTTAATTTCTTGGTAATTCACAAGAGAAACTTATACTGAATTATCATTCATTTTTTCTTAAGCAAGGTTTGCCTATTAGCGTTAACCTCCAAAATAGATAAAATATATTTTAGGGTAATTATTTTACCAGTGTTAAAACTTCAGGGTTTTGTAAAAAAAAACTAAAAATATTCACGGAAATATCTTGAAAACTGGGTTTTACATGTATTTTTTTTCAGTTACATGAATTATGAACAGTTTCTATTTTGTCTTACATGCTAGCACTGACCATACATTATTTCATACATAAGAATCTTATTTTTATAATTGTTAGTTCCTGAATAAAACAAAATTACTTTTTGGAGTTGAATTTTTTAGCTAAGGATTGGGGCACAATAGTACAAAGCGTTAGGTGTTGCGAGTGAGAAAATGAATTTTGAGAACTATGTGGTGAGCAACATTGGTGTTCGACCATTAACATGCTGGAAGTATATGGCGGTGAGGCAACTATTTTGTTTGCTGTGTGTGTATTTCGACGATTGAAATCGGAAGTAACATTTTACTTTTAGACTCGTAAGCCTCTGTCGAATACGTTTATTCAGTAATCAATAAAGGATCTGGTGTACATTAAAACATATTTCCATGAGCAAAAATTTCTTTGTAATAGTGGTGTAACATTATCGATAGAAATGGTTAGCGGAAAGAAACAAATTAATCGTGCTACTCTGGAAGAAACCTTGTTTTTACTATTACGGAACCCCTGGCATTATTTAATTCTTAATGAAATAGTTAATATGTTCGTTCTTTGGTACAAATGTCCCTGTAGAATAATATTATTATTGCGACTCCCTTTGACAAAACTTAGTTGTTTGAATATATATATAACCGAATCCAGCTGCCATAATGGATTACTATAGAGCAATATAATGCAGCGGAAAACTTATTTCTTGTTCCATCTAAATAATAATCCTAATCTTAAAAAAATACTTTTTCAAATATATATCTTACGGATCAGGTACAGACTGTTTTTGATGTGTCACATAGGTAAGTAGCTTCTCTTAAATATAATAAACCCATTTTAACAGTGAAAAGATGCCTATTAATAACTTCTTATGTAAGTTACATAATACACTATATTTTGTTTAAAAAAAATTCAAATTTATATTCAATCGATTTGAATAATTTTACAGCTACTTTATACGTAAGTAAACAAAACTGTCGCCTCAACTACATTTCAAAGAGCCTGAAGAAATATAGACCGGTTTTATATCTTATAAAAATAGTTAATATGATTAGATACATTTATTGTGTACTATTCTAATTGTAACAAGATGTTATTCTAAATTTAAATGTATTTGTAAGAGTAGCTCCGACAACTATTGTTCTATTGTCTATAATCAAGTTTTTCAAATGTTTTGTATATGGAACTACATTTTATTTTTATTGTCATTCTATTCTTAACGCCAGAATTGAAAAAATAAAATTGCGTTATAAATGACTGCTGTATCACTTTATTGTTCTGTAATGAAATGATAATGCGACTGTTGTTCAAGTATATCTTCGCTAGCTCATATAAAGCCATACTGAAAATTTAGAGAAAGGAAAAACAAGTGGTTAGTTCTACCTTCTTTGTAAACCATTTGACGAATCGTTAATAAACGTTAAGGGCTAGTTTTTCATTGTCCAGTTAACTAACTGCTAGTTAAAGTTAACCTGAA
>JAGDQP010010328.1:35590-53617 GCA_022664845.1 Lepisma saccharinum
CTGAATGGCTTAGTTGAGTGACCCGCCTTGTTATAGACACGCAGTTATGTGGAATAACGTGATTTCCATTGGTTTTCTGCAGCAAAGTCATGGGTTCATTCTGAATGGAAGGACACACATATCCCTTCTCTGTTATGTACTTTCACACATCGGCCTCTGATTTAGGCCAGAAAATTGGTTGGGTCTGAACTGAATCTTTTTCTTATTTGTTTTTCATTTCAACATTTCAATGGATTTAACACTTTTCTTGCAAAACCCCCGACATTTTTTTGTAAAACCATAAATATTTTTATTTTGGTGTGTTTTACACTGTCCCTCTACAAATACATATCAAATTCTCTCTCTCAAGTCAAGGTACACCTTCTCTTTCACAAAACGCAGTTTTCGTTTCCTACAAGAACAACTTTCACTTCTCAAAATAAAGAAAATTGCACTATGAAATAGTTCATTTCAAACACTGTCTCAAGATATGACTATGAAACTGTAAAAATCAAAACTTAACGAAATGCTTCTTGAAGAAAATCAACTTGGAATTCTGGTACCCTTCGCAAACTTGAGAAAGGTTTGTGAATCAGCAGCAACCTGAAACCATATCTTCAAGTAACGAATTTTCTACAAAACGCGACTCTGAATTCGGCCCTAAGAGATTTGTGGAATAAAGAAATAAGGTAGTAAACACACATATGTAAAGAGTTGAGTTACTATCTAAAAAATACGTATATGTGACGCCGACCTGGTAGTCGTGTGGGTTGGGGGGGCTACGTAAGCGACTCGAAGGTCCATTGTCCTTCGAGTCGCTGTCCATTGTCAACTTAGGTTGTTGACAATGGACAGCAAATGGCCAGAAACTATTGCACGTCTCCTTTCCTTTCCTATAATATCTCAGATGTGTTGTTAAATAAAAAATGTGAAATTACGCGATAAAAAAACCCATCGTGCTAAAAATATTGTAAGTTTCATTTCGAATGTGTTTGTAAGTGCAAAAGGATTCTCTCCGTCATACCATGCAAATGCGGTTACTTCGATAAGTCTCCATTTTCTGTAATATATAAAACTACCAACAGTATGACTGTATACAAAACACTGTGATGGTTGAATCACGACGCCTTTTTACGAAGGAGGTTAAAAATGTATCTTTGTCAACGATGCTGGATTCGAGATAAAATATCTCAAACCGATCCTCATGAAGAAGTCCGAAATTTCGTCCCGAGAAAAATAATTATAGTATGTGGTCAACTCACAGTTAAAAAAAAATAATCTTTACTTTCGATTGATTTGCTTGATAGAAGGTAGTTACTGAAATTTAAAATTGCGTCTTTTATGTATCGAAGGAATATGAAGCTACATGGAGCCACGGTGGCTCAGTTGGTAGACCTCACCTCTGGTGCTAGGGGTCGTCGGATCGATCCCTGCTCATGCCATGTGAGCTTTGTGGTGGACAAACACCGTGTGCGTGGGTTTTCCTGGGGTTCTTTCGTTTCCTCCTACATTCTTCATTCCACCAATTCATCCCATCATCATCCATACGGCCTGAGCCATAGTTGCCTAAAGGCCTTAAAATAAATTCAAAATGAAGCTACATGTACACAGTATTCAGCTTGAACAACCAATCACTTCGGAATAAAAGGTGCAATGTTTGCTTTGAGTTGGACACGTTATTTTAGATCCCAGCCACCAAATCTCTGATGCTTTTCATGGGGACCCATCTGAGATATTTACTCCCGAAAAGGCATTTCACGGCGAAGGGTCATGTTCGAATTGTTAATGAACATAATGTACTGCTCACTATGTCTCCCAGTAAGCCCTAATTATTGGAGGAATTTTCGATTTAAAATTGAATAGTTATGACTGTTTGAACTAACAAGGAACGCTCGCCAGGTGTCAAAACCCGATTTTGATGAAAATTTGTATGTAGGTACACTGCCTAGGTAAACCTTCATAGCCAAAATTATATGTTTTGTGGATAAAAAATAAAGAAAGAAAAACCCGAGAAAGATGGAACGTAGAGAGCAAGTAAATTGAATATAGAGAAGGAAAACTTATTTTCTTTTATAAACTGTTACATATACTGAAAGCAAATGGCCATTAATGGATACTGGACAGGAGGTGATACATGCCAGATGGTATGACGACAATGACCGCCATTTTGAAAGCGGTTATATTGACTATGCTTCAAAAAAGTTAAATACTAAGTGGATTATGTGATATATCAATCTGTGCTGGAATGTTCCAAGAAACCCATTAACGAAGTCAATTTTGGGGTAACTCTAATCCTGTACGACAAAATGAACCGTGAAATTGACCTGGAGAAGGTCACTTTCACGTAGCATTATGCCTTTATTTTCCCTTAGCGTATTTAAAACTTTATAGTTCACTTCATTTTGTGGTCATAAGGATCATATTTTCCAAAGTAGCTGTACCCTTTATGTATCCGTTTGATTTTTTTTTTTGTTCCTTCAACTGTTTCAACAAAAATGTTTTTCATCATTCGTTCATTTATTCTACAGACCAATATTCATGTGTCACTTTGTCGTTCAAGATTAGTTATGTCAAAACTAGCTTCATTATTGGGTCTTTTTCAACATTCCAGCACAGACATTGCCCAGTTAATATTTAAAAATGTTAAAACATAGTCAAGCTGGCCGCTTTCAAGATGACGGTCATTGTCGTCATACTGTCCGGCATGTATCACCTCTTGTCCAGTATCCATTATTAGCTATTTGTTTTCAATACATACAACAGTTTATAAAAGAAAAGTTTTTTTTTTATACATTGTATTCGATTTGCTTGCTCTCTACGTTACTTTTATCTTGGGTTCTACTGTAGTTATTTGTTGACGTCAGCACTTATAATTTTGATTTTGAAGGTTTGCCTATGCACTGTACATTCATAAAAATGTTCATCAAAATCGGGATCCTACACCTAGCGAATGTTTCTACTATGACGGAATTTTTGTTCACGCTCACCAAGTTATCTTTCGATCTATACGAAAATAATGTATAGAGGCAACTTCAATACCAAAATGAATAGCTGATGGCCTCTGTGAAGTTTGCCGACATATCTCTAGGAGTCCTCACTGTTTATCATTTAAACTATACCGAAAAAAATACCCCTTAATTCTCCCTAACAAATCCCTAATGAATAAACGCTGATTCGATTTAAATTTCAATAGCTATGACGGTGTGAATCTATCAGCAATAGTTGCGGCTATCATTACAAAGTTATCCTTCACTCTCTAAAGAAAATAATGTACTCCCTATTCCTCCCTAACGATTGCAGACAGCGCCGACACAAAATCCGATTAATCGCGATAACTTGGGGCTTAACTTCACACTTTTGCTGGCGCCGTCACCAAGTTATCCTTCACTCCCTAACGAAAATAATGTACTCCGTATTCCTCCCTAACGATTGCAGTCGACGCCGACACACAATTCGATTAATTGGGGTACCTTGGGGGCTAACTTAACACTTTTGCTGGCGCCGTCACCAAGTTATCCTTCACTCCCTAAAGAAAATATTATCCCTATTCCTCCCTAACGATCGCAGACAACGCCGACACAAAATTTGATTAATTGGGGTACCTTGGGGGTAAGTTCACACTTTTGCTGGCGCCGTCACTAAGTTATCCTTCACTCCCTAACGAAAATATTGTTATCCCTATACCTCCCTAACGATCGCAAACAACGCCGACACAATATCTGATTAATTGGGGTACCTTGGGGGGTAAATTCACACTTTTGCTGGCGCCGTCACCAAGTTATCCTTCACTCCCTAACGAAAATAATGTACTCCCTAATCCTCCCTAATGATTGCAGACAAAACCGAACAGATATTGTATAGGCGGGGGGGGGGGGCTGTGCGAAGTTAGCCCCCCACATTTGGTGGCGCCGTCACCACGTTATCGCTTACTCCCTAATGAAAATAATGTACTCCCTATTCCTTCCTAACAACTTCCTAACGATCTGGATAATCTTCACCTTAATTGGTTTTGGGTGGGGGGCTAACTTCACGAACGTCTGGAAGATCATGAGCGAAGATATCCGAAGAAGGTCGATCTTCGGTCGCCCCACATGCGAACAATGAGAATAGAAAGATAACAACACTTTGCGTATGCCCACAGCTAACCGCCAGGAGAGATACACTCCATTTGTTCTTTTTATGATCTCCAATTGTCATAAGTAAACTCACTATAGAATAGGAAGATGAAGAACATTTACTCATAGAGAATCTTCTTGGAAATAATTTCTGATGATTCTTACAGGGAAATTAATTACAAAATTGTGTTGTCAAATGCAAGATTTCTTTTTTCGGAAAACGTGAAGATCTGGGCGGGAATTTTTCAGTACTTTGCGATGCAGCAATTTTTTTTCACGGGCTTCGACCCGACGAGTACGTCTCGTGCTCGGAATTTGAATGGAAAATGTAAAAGATATATGACTGCACCTAACGTCTAACCTCCACGATGCCATGGTCACTAATTAAGGTGCATGCGCGAAGAAAAGTCTATGTGCTATCTTTTAACATTGCATACGCCTCATACGAAGCTTTTGTTCGCGCATACGCCTCAATTTAAGATAATCTACGAAAATACAAGAAAGCAATTACGGTATTAATAATAAACATGAACATGTGGAAATATATTTTGAAAGAAAAAAAAACTTGCTCCCGCCGGGATTTGAACCCGGGTTTTTTTAATAAACAAGCCAACGCCTTAACCACTATGCCACGATACAAACTTGCAAACGGTGATTTGGCAGTGGTATTTACAGTGTGAGCACGCAAAATTGGAAGAAGATGGCGTCGGAGCCGGTCAATTAGTTCGTAAAAAAAAACTGATCAGACGCAATCTGACCAAAGAAAATAAGAAGTGTATCTTGCTATATTATGTATAGTATTTAAAAATTCCCGTCTTCTGGACGCCAGATGGTAGCACAAGTCTAAGCTCATGTGATACCGCTGAGAAATGCCATTGACGGAAAATTGCTAATTTTCGTTGGTTGTCAATGAAGTTTCCGATCATAATAGTCGTTATGTTAAAAAAAAGTTTAATACATTTAATATTGTTTACGTTCCATATCGATTTATAGCATTTTTTATTCTTTAGAAATAGATTGCTCTTTGTCTCATCTTTCGCCTTCTTAACATGTTTTCTTTCTCTTGATTTTACCTGGATGTAAATAAGGTAGAAAGATTGACTGGCCCAATACAATTAAGCTGGGTCAACTTGACAACGTTTTTCGATTAATCTGGCCTAGATGGTTAGGATTAACTTGTGTCTTATTGGTTGGCTTATGCCTGCGTGTATGGAAGTAAAGAATGGAGGAAGAGAGAGAGAGGAGGAAGATTGGAGTATTTTAAATATGATATTGTACAAAACATGGTGTTGAGTTGTTTTTTAATCAATTACACCTGCCAGGAACTCATGGCTTTTGCTGGCTTCGATTTCGGGTGGCTAGAAGTTGATCCGTCTACCGTGTTTACATCCATATTGATTTTATATCCATTTTCGTCTAGAATTAAGAGTTCTTCCCAGGTACTTACAAGTTCTTCTTCTTCGTTCAGTTACATAATAAAGAATGACTGATAATTGGTGGGTTAGAAACATGGATGTTCTAATAGAGGATTTGCTTGTACTTATCTCATGCGCAATGAAAGTGAAGCCAAAAAAACAACTGAGCATCGACCAAGGCGACGTACCTGATTGATTAGCGAACTAGAAAGCTTGTTGCCAACTATGTTAGCCGAAAATAATATTTTAGATTGTAGTAAGTGGGCTAACTGGGCGGGGCCAAACTGTCACGTTTGGCTTCAAGTTCTTGTCAAAATCGCAAATCCTCGGTTAGAAACTGAAGGCACAAGGGGGGATTCGCCTCTACGAATTTCTTTAAATTTATGTTTTCCCTTATGGCGACATCAAATACAGGGAGATATATAAAATGCAAATGACCGCAACTAAATTGCAAAGTTCACAGGTTGTTTACGCATTGTGATATGTAATCTGGCCGCAACTGTCGCTACTATCGAGGTATAGGTGAGTACTTCTAGCATTCACTTATTATATCGTAATGACCAGCGTGTATTACGAACACGTGAACATTGTATAAATAATAACATACATGTTTATAGAACAAACATGTGATCATGTAAGTAAACAAGTTATTCATACGCACAGGAGCAGACGACGGTTAACTCCATAAACTAACACCAGATGGAGCAAATAACGGAAGATAGAGGGAGCTGGAGTCAAGTAGGAGAAACAAGAGGAGCTACCCCTACATACACCTTTTAAAAAAACCTGCACAAAGCAAGAGGCATATCACTCGTTTCCCCTGGGTGGTCAGCTCCTCTCCTTCAACCGTTCGCAGTTTGCTAAGAAACGAACTAGTACGTAGTTCACTAAAAAAAAAACTGGTACTATCCTGCACAGGTAGTTCGCCAAGGAACTGGTGTGCATTCTCACACATAAATCCTAACTTAACCTGTACGTAGTTCACCAAGGAACTGGTACAACCACCTGACACGTAATTCGCTAAGGAATTGGTATCATCCGCACACGTAGTTCGCCAAGGAACTGGTGTGTACTCTTACCTTAATATTCTCCTGTACACAGTTCGCCAAGGAACTGGTACAACTTCCCGACACGCAGCTTTCTAAGGAACTGGTGTCATCCTATTCTCCATAACCTCTAACTGATCACTCTTAAAAATAAAACATCTTTGTAATCATTTATTCTCAGATAACTGTAAACTGTATTCTTCGGGACGGTAATCTTATTAACTTTGTTCTTGTATATAAATAAAAGGTTGAGGGCTAAAAAACCAATCCCGTGTATCTTTGACTTTACCAATTCAAAACTAAAGGGAACATCACGATATTCTTTGACCTGTCAACCCTTCTGATAGATGTTTCCAACCGTACGATCTTAATCGTACATATACGATAATTTTCAGTATCACACAATGTAAGTTTCTAATACCAGATCGTACATGAAATGTACGACCCTGGATGAAATGAGAAATATTTAAACATCAAGTTCTGTGATTGATGAATGCAAAGTCACTAAATATTAGGCATAGATTTGAAAAAGTGCATATATCTTTTACTTGTCAACGTTGAAAATGTGCCTTCTTTGTATGCCGCAACGAGGAGGAAGTCTCTTTTTTAGTTAGTGGTCGAGTAAAATAGTGTGTGTATTATTTGTTTATTAATATTAGAGGGAAGGTTGGTAATCTGGGAAGGTCTTTTTCTTTAAGTTATAGTTCAAACTCTAATAACTCTAGACATAAATTATTAATGTAAATTGTATCATGAACCTTCAGCTTTCTTTGGTCAGAATTCTTATTTCTTAGTTGCAATGAGTAGAAAGAAAAACGCAAAATGTCAGACATGGTACGAAATTGGGACCCAAGAAACTTGGGTGGCAATATGGGAATGTGAAATATAAATTTCTTAAGCATGAAGAATGAATTGTACTTCATTAGGTACTAGCAGCACAAATTCTTCATTCCATGGATAGAAATTTTGAAAAGGAAAGAAATATGTGTCAGATCAAAGTTTACCGGATATATTTTAAAGAAATGGGTAATTATAATGAAAGCAAAATACCAGAAAATAGTATCAGTATGTATTATTAGTTTTTTTGTTACTATTATTTTGTTATGAAAAGACGACAAGTTATAGACGACAAGTCCTTTTAAGAAGATAATGGTGATAAATAATACAGTTTATTGGTTTAAAGTATGCAGATAAACATTCAACTACTTTTCTTCAAGATAAAAATGGTATTTTTGCTGGGCAGAACCAAATTATAAATGTACTGCAAGATGCAGAAATGGTAATCAAACAAAATAATAGTTTTGTGCCCTGGAGTATTTTCTGTAACTAAACATGCATGAGCCCTTAAAGTGGCTTTAATTTATATTTTAAAGTTGTCTTTTCTGTTGTCTTGAATGTGTTGTGTAGTATTAACAATACTTTTTTGTTAGAATAATTTCACATATCGTTGTCGGGAAAGTCAATACCACCTATGTGCATTTTTTTACGATTGTGAATTTAGCATCGCATTTTTTTAGCAACGAATTCAAAATATAATAGGCTTGTCCCAGCGTCTTTTGAATCATTTTTGTTGTTTTGCCACCAATGGCAAATATTAAGTATTTTTGGTATTTATCATCCCAAGAGTTTTGGTCAGACATTTATAACACAAAATGTTGAAAAAAAATCAACGTATAGATGAATATTTTTATTCTATTTTGGCAGCTTTTCCTCTCCGTTCCATTAGGGTGAATAATAAAAAAACAAATTCTCAAGATGAATAAAAGTCTCTGAACTTATCAAACTTAATGAACTCAAAATGGAAAATATAAGTTCCACTATTTAACTACAGAATAGAATATATAATAGAGTAAAAACGTGCTGCCAAGGAACTTCATTTTGATAATCTTATGATTATTATGATTATGATCGACTGTTATCAATCGATCCAAAAATCAAATAAAAGGGACGTCGGACATTGTAAACAACAAATGCAAAACAAGAGAACAGGGAAACAATTCACTACAATCTGGTATTTTCCCTAATAGATTAAAAATAGCAAAAGTTATCCCGGTATATAAAAAGGATCATGTGAATCAAATAGAAAATTATCGCCCAATTTCAATCCTATCAGTCTTTTCAAAACTTTATGAATACGTCATGTTCACTCGTATAAATATTCTTTTAACTTCACATAAGCTAATTTCTCCTTTTCAACATGGTTTTCAAAACAAGAATCCAGTGAAATTGCAATATTTGATTTCATCGTAAACGTATCAAATATGTTAAATAAAACTCAACTGGCTTTTGGCTTATTTGTAGATTTCTCAAAGGTTCTTGATAGAGTTCAACATGAAGTCTTGTTGTGAAAATTGAACTGGTACGGCAGGGCTTCTCAACGTGGGGGTTCGCGGGTTGTGTGCAAGGGGGTCACGAAGGGATGTGAAATAATATAATAAATTTAACTAGATTTTGTGGGTTAAAATTAATAAATGTTAAAGAAAGTTAATTTTTTGCTTACTGCTTTTATAATTATTAAAGAAAGTTAATTTTTTGCTTACTGCTTTTATAATTATTAAAGATACAGTGATTTGTTTAATAGTTTTTGGGTAATATATTTAGGATATTTATTATCAGATGAGTCGCCGCGTCTCCGGTAATAGCACGTCTGACTACGAATTTGGTGGCCCGGGTTCAAATCTCGGCCAGGACGCCGGAGACATTTCTCGCAGTATTCTCATGCCTGGCCATTTGAGGTGCACTTAGCCTCCTATCACATTGAGTACCAGAGTGCCCTTTGTAGTTCTGGGCTCCTTGGGAATGTGAAGGTGGTCAAGCGTTGGAGTGATCGCTCCACCTTACTTTATACCGTACGGTATGTCGAGAACTCGGCGCGTGCGTATCGCACAGGGGATAGTTTTACCTTTTTTATTATTAAATACAGAAAATCAACTGTCACATTTTGAAATGTCATGTTTTTGTGGGTCGCAGGTCAAAGATGATGGTAAAAGTGGGTCGCAGGATGAAAAATGGTCGAGAAACGCCGTGGTACGGTGTAAGAGATGTAGCACAAAAATTGGATCTCTTACCTAACTGATCGAGCCCAAGTAGTGTCAGTTAAAATAACTATTAATGGAAGACACGGAACCTTTTCTTCAACTTCTGACATGATCAGTAAAGGTGTTCCTCAAGGATCTGTTTTGACTCCGATCCTTTTTTACTATATATTAATCTAATCACTTTCTTGCAAACTTAAAATGTAGTTTCGTTTGTTGACGACCTAAATATTCCGATATGACGGGAAAACCCAGTCAGATCAAGAAGACAAAATCAACATTTAAAAACCTGAATGTATGGACCTCAATGAATTACCTGAAGATAAATGTAGAAAAATCTAAATTGTATACTTTCATATTCGTCAAAAGCCATGTACCTTACCTATTGTAACAATTGATTTCTTAATTATGCGCTACTGTAATGACACACAATTTCTAGTCTTGACCTTAAATAAAAATTTGAAATGGGAAATGCACATTACCGAACTCAATCAAAAATTGCGTAGTATTTCCTTTGATTTGTATAGACTTAAAAGGTTCAGTATTCCAAGACACCCTATTGTTACATCTTTAAATTAAAAAATCCTTACTCTTCCTTATATTTTTATTTATAGATGTATAATGTTTGCTGTGAAGAATCAATATTTATTTACCCATGTTAGTTAAAACTGCACCAGCACAGTACAAGGCAAAAGATGAATATGTTTGTAAATCGCCAGAAATACGTATGTACATATAACAGCGTATATCGTCACCGTACAAAGTTATACAGTAAGCTACTTCAGTACTTAAAATCTATAGAAAATATTTCAATATTTACATCTGTACTTCTCGAAACATTGACAAGTAAAGCCTACCATACTATCAACGAATATTTGGAAGGTTTCTTATAACCTTATTTAATTTCAGCTATTCAATGTGTTTTATCTAGATATTGTAATTACTTAGTTTATTATTGTAATTCGATTCAATGTGGCGATTCTGATGTACAACTGGTCTTTAGATCACAAATGTACGAAAAAGATTAATATGAATATGAACAACTCTGAGGATCAGTGTTGCAAACTATCTTTAGTTAATAGTTATTATGTATTATTATTGTTATTAGTAGTAGTATTAGTACTAATAATGAATACTATGGCATTGACATTATTATTATTAGTGGATTAATATTACTGAGTAGCAGTGGTAGTAGTACTAATGAAAGCAATAGTACAAATAAAAATATTGGAAATTTTCAAACATCACAAGCTACTTTGTAGAATGAAAAATTCATACTCGCAACGCAAACCGTTTTTCCTATTTGCTCACGGAGAAATCATTTAGTTTAAAAAAAAATAATTAGGGAGAAGGTTTAACACCGAATATATTCAAAGATCACATGCTACTTATCATTATTACTATAGCAATAATTATAATGTCAATGCCATAGTATCCAATTATTAGCGTCACTAGTGTTGTTATCAGTACTACTACTTATAATAATAAAAAATGATAATAACTACTAACTAGAGATAGTTCGCAACACTGATGCTCAGAGTTCTTCAAAAGGTGTTGCGGATGAGCCTATTATATTTTGAATTCGTTGCTGAAAACGTGATGCTAAGTTCATAGTCATAAAAAATGCACATACGGGGTATTCACTTTCCCTACGACGATATAGGCCTAGGTTTTTATGTTAAGCTTCGTTTTACAGTTCAAATAAAATTTATTTCATTTGTTTTTATCAAAATAGCCTTAATAAATAGGAGTCTAGTGTGTTTAATATAATAATATTTTTTTAATATAAAAATTAGTGTAACAATATTTTTTTGGAATAACTTTTAAGTTTTATACTAAGTTATAGTAACTTATATACACACTATTAACTTGCTACATAGCTGCAATAAAACCACCTTTCCCCCACCCAATAGTTTTGTACTATTCGTTGGTCTGCGAACAAAAATATACCATCAAAATTAACAATAACTGCTCAAAACAAGCTTACGTTTTCAATATGAGCGGATTAGATCACTTTCACTCTATCAACAAATGCATAGTAATGTATTAAAAGAAACAATAATGGTCAAATTTACATCACAAGTGCCCGGAATAATTCTATTTTCAAGTTTTACGTTTTCACTGGGTTAATTATGACTCCGTAAGTCACACATTAGGTAACTCAAGATGGTGAAATTTCAGGAAGGTACTCTAAATGGACAAACATGTCTTGGAAATATATGAAACTTAACGTTTTCAGTCCTCAGTCTAAATAAGAAAATCACAAAGTTGAAAAACAAAGACTGGTCATAACTGCCCCAACTGACATTACTAAACAGCTCCCGTTTCTAATATGCCCTGGTAGCGAATTCAGTCGTGAGTAGCGAATGACCTCGAAAGGAATCATAATTATGGTGAGGAATTCGTGTATATTTTTTTGTGTATGCAGCAAATATGATATATAGGTTTGCCACCTATCCCGCATTTTAGGTAACATTTACCCGTCCTGTATTATTTAGTAGTAATTTCTCTCACACATTTTCTATTTATATCAATAATCTTAACACACAGTGATGAATTCTTTTCCAACTGCCCAGATAGCACTCAAACTTGTACGAGCCTTAGCACTGCAAGTTTGCACGACGTTTAGCATTGCATTGATACAAACTCGCTAGTTGATACATGCGAAAGGAGTACTGCGCATAAGGGCCATTTTCTGCTCCTCAACCGATTTTTAATGAAACTTTACACGTAATAAGTAGAACATATGAGAGTTCCAATAAACAAATCCTGTCCATACTACTTCCGGTTATCATGGAAAGCGCGTCCAAAACTGACCACTTTCGGATTCTAATTTTCATAGTGTTCAAAATAAATTCTGATATCTCCAGAAAGGCTTAAGCTATCAAATCCAAATTCCGTTTAGAAAGCACCAATATAATGGGTATGTTACAGTGTAAACCAAAAGACTATATCTTTAACAGTTTTGGAAATACAATTTAATTTTCTTCTGTAAACGTTTATTTTTACTGATTAAAAATGCACCTTTTCCAAGAAACTTTGTGTTTAACCATTAGTCCTCATTAGTTACAAAACGATACTTCGCCTAAATAATCTTCATGTAATGTAGAACATCATATTCAAAAATAATTTTGTAACTGATGGGGGCTGATGGTTAAAAGAAACATTTTACACTCTGAAGATGGGTACCTCATGTGGAAGTATATATTTGAAAATCAGCTAAACAAAGCATCATATGTCTGAAAGTTCTTAGGATATCCAAACCACTTTTCGTGTGACAAGTACGGATATTATGAAGATATCATAACTAAAATTTCTAGTTGTTAACTTCAGCCGTGTTTGAAATAGAAAATATTAACTGCTTATCTTGCTGACTCTAGGAGCATGGACGCTAAAATATCAGAACACATTCTTAAAAACAACATTGAAGAAATGCTAGTATGTCTTCAAGAGGAAAATATTTTCTTCGTCGACAGAGACTTCCGGGATTCACTGCATCTTCTACCAGACTTAGGTACCTAATCTGAAATGCCCGAGTTACTGAAGAAAGGACAAAGACAACAGACGACCTTGTAGGTAAATAAATCAACGATAGTAATAAGAATACGGTAGGTGGGATCTGCGAATAGCAAAGTTAAGCAGTGGAAGGTTCTGGATCATGTAATACCCAACACACAAACAGGTAGTATATATCACGTCCGTATATTCAATATGAAACTGCTATTGATTGGCCTGCGCTTGAGAGAAACGTCTACAGATGAATATATCGCAAGAAAAATAGTTACATGTAGAGAAAACCAATGGTATACAAGAAAATGAACGGTGGGATAGACAGAAACACAAAATGTAGTTGTCACATAAATGTGGTTTGGATATCGTAAGAACTTTCAGAGACATAATGGTTTCTTTAGCTGATTTTCTAACAAATACTTCCACGTGAGGTACACAACTTTAGAGTATAAAATGTTTCTTTTAACCACCAGCCCCCATCAGTTACAAAGTGATTTTTGGATATGTTCTACATCGTATGAAGATAATTTGAGCGAAGTATCGTTTTGTAACTAGTGGGGGCTGATGGTTAAACAAAACAAAGTTTCCTAGGAAAGATGCATTTTTATAAGTAAAATTAAACGTTTACATAAGAAAATTAAATTGTATCTCCAAACCTGTTGAAGTTATAGTATTTTGGTTTACACTGCAACATTCTCATTATATTCGTACCTCATGTGCAAACGAAATTACTTCGTTTACTTTCCAAACGAAATTTGGATTTGATAGCTTAAGCCATTCTGCAGATATTTCAATTTATTTTGAACAATACTATAAAAATTAGAATCCGGAAGTGACCATTTTTGGACGCGCTTTCCATGACAACTGGAAGTAGTATGGACATAGGATTTGGATTATTGGAACTCTCATGTGGTCTAGATATTACTTGAAAAATTTCATTAAAATCAGTTGAGGGGCAGAAAACGGCCCTTATGCGCAGTACTCGTTTGCTACAAACTTTGCTCTCCAAACTTGCTACAAACTTGTTAAACATCAAACCTGTGGAGGAAAAATTTCTAATGTTTGGATTGGTGCTCGAACCTAAGACCTTCAGTTTTGTTTAAAGTCAGTCACTCTACCGACTGTTCTATCTCGCCCCTCCTTACTACCTTTTATTTTACTAGACCTTTTATGTTACGAAAATAGTTTCTAAAATAAATGCACTGATATATGCTGAATTCGAAACTGTGAAAACTCATTGATCCTGTTTTAGAGCTATGAAGCCTGCTTAGTTTATATTTTGCCAGCGAGCCTAATCAGGAAAATCATAATGATGTATACTTACTGCTCGGGTCGGTGACATGTTACGTTTCTGGTCTTTGTATTGTGTGTAATGAAAGAAAATAATAATTATCTAACTCCAATTGTTTAACTTATTTTCGAAAAATGTGTGAAATGTTGAAAAATACAAAAGAAAAGAAAGGGGAGGAAATATTTATAAGTACGAACAAAAAGAATTTGTCAAAGAAAATATTTTTTTGTGGAAACCCGGCGTTCCAATTAGTAATCCATTAGGAAAAATCACTGTAAGGAAAAATCAAGGCTAGTCGAAACTTGTTCTACACTGGAGTACTATCTGGAAAATTGGTAGCCATTTTGAGAAATGTTGTCGACCTGAACTGTAAAGTACAGATCATTATGATACACTTGAGTAGACTCACTTGTGAAAAATCACGAATCAGCCTTCTTAATAGCTCTAACACAGGATCAGTAAGCTTTCCTGGTTTCGAATTTAAACATA
This sequence comes from Lepisma saccharinum, assembly GCA_022664845.1. Lineage (NCBI taxonomy): Eukaryota > Metazoa > Arthropoda > Insecta > Zygentoma > Lepismatidae > Lepisma > Lepisma saccharinum. The sequence goes on from JAGDQP010010328.1 coordinate 50,471, forward strand.
CATGCATCCATTTCTTTCAAAAACTGTCTTCGTGACATAAGAGAACTAGTAAAATGTACTTCATTTAGGCGAGGAACGGTGAAGCAGTGATAGAGTGCCGGACAACAACAAAAATCTGAAGATTGTGTGTTCGAATCCCACTGCAGACTGAAATATTTTTTCGTTACAAGCTCGATGTTGATGTGCAAAGGTTCTTAAAAACAAGGTTTGTAGCAAGTTTGTCCAGAAAGGTTTGTAGCAAGTTTGCTCCAAAACTGTATCAAGTTTGCAGCCTTGCAATGCCTGCAGGTCTGGAAACTTGCAATGTCAAAATTGCTGCAAGTTAATGTGCTATCTGGGTATTTACTATGCAAACTGGCAAGCCTTTTGTTTGCTCTAGTTGACAACACATTGCTAAGAACAGCTGTGTAAATTCAACCCTTTCGATGCCCCAGAGCGACCACAATTTCTTTGTGTTAAATCAACGCCCTTTGTTATGTGATTTTGGTGATTCAACATGTAGCGTGACACTCTGGTGGTAATTGACAATACATACATTATGTTGAACCACTGAAATCAACATAGATTGTGTTGATTCAATAAAAACAATGTGGTCAACCAGGGTCACCGAAAAGTGTTGAATTAACAGTAATATTTTTGCAATGCAGGTACTATCGCCAACTGTGTTTAGGGAATTGAAATATCCATTCTCCGTATGTTTTTAGGTTTTAAATTGAACAGGGCCTATAGTAGAACAGGGCTTAACTAATTACTTTTGTTGTATAGGGTTAACATATTCTAAGATCTAGAAATGATGACACCGTTCTTTCACCAAAACATTCCAGAAACATATAGAAACTAGGGTATCGTAAATAGCAGGTAAGCCAGTCCCGTACTTCAATCCACTTTAGTTCAATGGTATATGACATGAACTGGAAGATACTGCCGATTAAAGCAGCTTAGCAAAAGCACATTATAGTTGTGGTCGCCTCAAAGATGATGCCATGCATTTTGTGTGTGTGTGTGTCGGGTTGGGGGGAGGGTTAATCCTGATTTTTGCTGTTTGCATTGCGTTAATGAAAAATATACGACTTCGTTCTGTCGGTTTCGATGTTTCTTAACCCATCACAACGTAATTGTGCTTAGATACTCAGAATGCAGAGAAATTTGAAGAGCCCAAAATTGTATGCAAACAGCTATTTTCAACATCGACATGTCCGCATAATTCTGATAGGGTGTGGACCTACCGAACTTCGGGTGTGAAAATTTATCTAGTTGTGATCGGTTATTCGAAACCGATCCAGTATTTCAAATTATCAAAGTTCGAGTATTATCGAAAGTTCGAATATTATCGAAGTTTCGTGTATTATCTAAACTTCGAATATTATCGAAGTTTCGAGTATGTTTGAAAGTTTTAGTATTATCAAAATTTCGGGTAATTTTGAAAGTTATATTATTATTACAGAAATTTCGGGTATACTCGAAACTTCGAATATTTTTTTTTGTGTGTGTGTCTGTGCCACCTGAAGAGCACAAGATAGAGCGATGCGCTTTTGTACACACTAAGTAAGAGCCACAGACAACTACCGGCACGGCAAAAGTTGCCAGTCGCAGCATTTCCTGCGTGAAATCCGATGATATTTCTGAAACTTGCGGGAAGTTCCCGCGGAGATGGAACGCCAGGTAAAATCAAGTAGGTGGTGTCGTCAAGCGGATGAGCTGAGAACTGCGTGAAGAGTACTTTAGCTGATCGTGGCTGAATGAAAGGGGGTGATAGAATATAGGTCAAATGTTGGGAACAGCTTGAGCGAAGAAATGCATGCCCTGGCTTCCAAAGGGCTGTAGCAGGCACATGAAGAAATTCTGCTACATAATTGAAACATCTTTGTATTGTTCACATTAAATAACAACAGAAGTTACAGATTATATTTTATCCCGAAAAAGGTCCCTGGTTCGATCCTAGCACATACTATTTGAGCTTTGTGGTTGACACACCATGTGTGTAAGTGTTCTCGAGATTTTCCTTTTTCCTCTCTCTTTATTCCACCAATTCTTTCTCCATCTTCCATATGGATTGCGCCAATGTTGTCTGAAAGGCGTTAAGGATAATCTAAAACAACGATCTCCGACAAAAGGTGGCAGCACTATCTCCGTATGTGTCTAATGTATTCTTATCGTTGCACGAAATTTCCTTGCTGTTCCTATAAATTCCAGCCTAGAGAGTTCAAACTTTCAGGGAAGAAATTTCATAACCAATTCAAGAGCATAATCGATGCCGATTTTTTATTTTCATTTTCCTTCAGTGTTGTTGTGAATATCGAAACCTATAACAATGAAGCTCTTTCAACAATGAACAAAAAGAAAATTAAATATCGGCATCGATCATGCTCTTGAATTGGTTATGAACTTTCTTTCCTGAAAGTTTGAACTCTCTGTGCTTGAATTTGTAGGACCAGCAATGAAATTTCGATTAACATTGAAAATCCATTAGGCATATACGGAGGTAGTGCTGCCATCTTTTGTTTGAGGTCGTTGCTTTAGATTATTCTTAATAAAAAATTGATTGAATCTAGATGGCGTGGGGATATGCTCACAACGGAGCATTCCCATCTGATCCCCATTTTCAATGTTCAAACAGGCAACCCTCACAATAAACGACTGATATCATGCGTCATTTCGCCTTTGTACCCGTGGTCGCAACTTCAACTTCCGTTCGTCTCAAATGACTACTGATTCAGTCCTTGGAAACCTTGTTTGTTTGTTAGACTTTAATGCCAATGCACTATTTTTATTTATTTATTTATATTTTTTCAAAATGATAATCGACCCCTACATTTTGGAAGTGTATGCAGACAAACTCTGGAATGAAGATTTCTCATGCTTTTATTTTTCACGTGTTCGTTATTTCTGAGGGGTGGGGATCTGCCCTAAGACGACTGTTCTTATTTGTATGTGTCCGTGTCTGTCTGCCTCACTGGTGTTTCTTCTGGAGACACAACATTAAAATGTGGAACAAACTTAAGATGGAGGTCACAGCTGAAACAAATAGGTTCTTGTTTCGATGCTGATATTTATGTATTAGAATTTATTTGTTTCATCTACGCGTATATGATTCCTCTATCTTAAATCATTAAAGGGCTACAGCCTAGAATAAATATATATTTCGAT
>JAGDQP010010329.1:0-12751 GCA_022664845.1 Lepisma saccharinum
CCCCCCCCTGAAAATCACAGCATGGGCGCTATTGTCTGGTCGTTAACAGTGAATAGAGTTCCAATCAATTTTTGTTTAAGAAAGATAAAAATATATTAAATTATTATAAAAGTATGTTTCATCCTTAGCCCTCTGGGCTTCTTCAGATAAATACGATTCAGAGTAATATCGAGGGGTAGGGGTGGAGGACAGAAAAGCAAGCCAGCGAAACTATGTTAGTGCTTTCTCGGTTTTGTGTGTGTGTGTGTGTATGTGTGTCTGTGTGTGTGTGTGTGGTGCGTGATCATTTTAATTTTTACAGGTCCAAAGAGGGATAAATCCAAATATTCACAGAGTCAATCTGGACGACTTCGTTCTCAGACAGAAATAATAGTAATACGGAACATAATTATGACTATTAATGACATGGTTTGTAGGGTTTTCCCATTTCTTTAAGATTTAAAAACATATTACAATTCGATTATCACAAATCTGTAAAAAGAAAAAGAAATAGCGCATGAACATTATAAGCTACACTCTGTTTTCAAATACAAGTTACGAGGAAGTAATGGAACGAATAGTGCCATTTATAGGTAGGGTTACCATACGTCAACATTTATGCGGAAAAGCTCGCGTTTCTATATTGAAAATAGCTGTCCGCATACATTTTTCGGAATCTTCGAATTTGTACGCATTTTTCGTATCCAAACACAATTACGTTCTGACGGATTAAAAAAAACATCGAAACTGATAGCGCGTAGATGAAAAGCCGGCATTGTTAAACAAAACCAGGTCTAGTGAGCTGCAAAGTGACTTTTCATATACGCGACAACCTCGTTCTTTGATTGTGATTTCTACTAGTAGCCAATAAAAATACTTCGGCACGTGTTTCAATTGGCTGTCAGACAAATCGCAATGAAAGCAATGGGCTAGCGTGTCCATGAAAAGCCAGCCTGATTCTTGAATCTATTGGTGAGGGGAACGGTGTCCGCAATTCTCGGTTTCAGAATATGGTAACTGTATCTATAGTTGAATTAATAAATTAATTTAAAATTTCTATATTCGTTCATGAATGGAATTCTCTCATTGTAAACAGTACGTGTCATCAACATCTTAGTACTTAAAAACCGGTAAACGCCTACCTGAACACGTTATAAGTGACAAGGTGTACAATATTTTGCACTATCCAATCGAGCTTCTTCAGGTGCGTTTGCCCACAAGTTCCAATGCGCAAAACTTGCGCTACGTTAAAACTACCATAGTTCGGCGTCAGAGGAAGGTTAAGGGAGAACTGAGCACGTGGAGGGAGACGTCACCACATGTAAACTAAGATAGGGGATGAATTGTAAATTTAATTTTTAATTGGACTGATAAACTGTAACATTTGCATCTTTTATTCAAGGTTTTTTCTTTTCTTTTTTTCAGAAAAACTTGTCAAGAGGGTTTTGCATGACCATTTAGTAGATCTTGTGACTAATCTAACCAAATATTTTCTGATAGGCTGTTTAATGCTGTAGATGAGTCGTCGTATTTAATACACTAACACGATTTCAGTTTTATGGTTTTTTCCCTCAATACACACTTAAGACAATCCTGTACTCTTCTGCTCTTTAATTATATAGTCAGGTTATGTTCAGCAATGAAATTCGATCTGAATCTATCTACTGAGATGTCTTTGAAGAATACTCTCAATCAGAGACGTACCTAGAAGTTGGTTTCGGGGGAGTCCAAGGTATGTATGTGTGAAATTTATGTAAATTGCATGTAATTTTACCAAAAATTCATAAAAAAAAGACGTCTGAATTTACCAGGATCCCCACTTCCACTCCGCGTACGTTCCTGAACCCAGTGCTCGAAATGGAAATTTAGAAATTGCAGTTTATTTCCGACGCAATAACCTCAGCTATACCGTGTAACATAGCTTTTTTTTTTGGGGGGGGGGGGGGGGGTGCTAATATAAAAAGAAAAATAAAAAGTACCAGTATATCATACCGGCGTATACTGTCTCATTTCGAGCACTGGTTGTACCATCTTTAATGTGTTAATAAGTTGAGACCTAAGTGAATTTGAGACAGAATGCACCAATATAGTGAAGTTAGTATTACTCGTATTACTCAAGTAAGTGGAGGTAGAAGATTTCTTGCAATCAACAGTAACAGGCTACTAATGTACAGGTGAGTGGATTTGATTAATTGAGAATTATAGACCAATATAATACTCAAGAACACAGTCAGTATAGAGTCACTATTTCTGTCTGAACTAATTATTAACTATATAGACAGAAAATTGCAGGTACCTCACACTAGGACCTAAAAAGTCACCGTAGCTCAGGCGGTAGTGCATCTGACTACGAATCGAACCGCCCGGATTTAAAATCCCGGTCAGGACGCTGGACATTTTCCTTCAGTACTCCCATGATTGGTGGTGCTCTGAAGTGCACTCAGCCTCCTAGCCAACTGAGTACCACACAGTGTCTTTGGTACTCCTGAGCACCTTGGAAGGCAAAGGCGGTCGAGCGTGGGACTGATCACCTCCACCTCACTTCGTGCCGTAGGTCGAAAATATGTGCAGTGCAACCTCCATGCGCTATTCACAGCGAATGCACATAGCACAACTCGTATGGATAAAGCCTGAACTGAGATTTTAGAAGTTACTCATGTGGCGAATGTGCTCCCCATATATTTTTACATAACATATTGGAGAATAAGAAATGAGACATATTGAATATAAGTATTTTCTTTTTCAGAATGGCGTAATAAAATTATTCTGAAGCATACGCAATGGCTTTAATGACTACAATGTTTACAAAATGCAATGGCAAAAGAAAGCAATCGACTTACAATTGTCACATTATAAACCTAGAAAAGAAATTTTAAAATTCTCATTTTTGCGCAAGAAGCCAAACTGATTTAGAACAGTGAAGTTTCGATCTGATACAGGGATTATAATTCATAATAAACCACTAGATGGACTACGATCTAACAGAGAAGGAAATCCAATATGGTTCCTAACGCAGTAATTCTAAATTCTCACCAGGTTAAGTAAGACAAAATGGTTTCTCAATATGGCAAGATCTTTTGTAACACAAGAAAATGCTTTCCCTAATTACCAGAAATAAAGCAATCTATATAACGCTTCGCGAACAGTCATTTACGGAATATTTATTAAATTTTAATCAAGATTTTGTACGTACAAGAACGATTGTTTTTGCACGTAAGAATTAAGATTACAAATTTTGTGTGGAGGTCCTATTCTGCATTATATCCATTACAGCGTTTTAAAGAAACTTGGAAACCGTTGCCAATGGAGGTGTATTCACACTTGCCATAAACCCGCACTAGAGAATGAATTTGTAATTGCGAATTAGGCTGTACCTCAGAACTAGAACCGCGTAAGTCAACAAATCCTTGTTTTTTTTTGTTTTTTTTTCAAAAAACGGTAAAACTACTTCCTTTCATATAGAAATTTAATGGAAAAACTACATAACAGACTTCCTTATCTATATTTTTTTAACATGTTTACAACCAGAATCGACCAATCATTATTTGAGCCTTCCGAATGCTGTACAAAAACTGCATTAATTACATTTTGGGTAAAATTGGACTTACGTGCTTCTAGTTCTGAGGCACAGATATAATCTCTGTTCCTGTAACTTAAAAGTAAACGTACTGTTCCATAAGTTATAGAAAACTATATTCAAATCGGTCCATTTAAAGTCCGAAAAGTTATTTGCAAAATTGTACAGTCAGTATGAAAAGTTTGTACCCTATCATAAACTTTCTTCTCCAAGTAACTTTGGAATAGATAAGTAGAGAAATTTCAGTACATTTTTCTGCAAAATTACATTCTCTTTACCGTACAGAATCCAAATTCAAATCGGTTAACCCATTCAAAATTTTATTCGAAGAAAAAAAAATTATGACTGGATATAAAACCTTTGACGCTGACTGTACAACGTTACTACATTTGCAAAATTATATTAAATCGCTAATTCCGCTCAGTCCAATCTGATGATCTCTTACAGGATTTGCAATGAACCTAATGAGAGGAAGAAGTACAGGGTGCTACGAAACAACACCGACAAAGTCACTTAAAGGAAAATCCTGACATGACAATAAGAACATCAATGGTGTACAAATGCTTCGTTTGGACGCTACAGGTTGCCGAAAGCGTAGGAAAATGAATTCTCTCTATTTCTTTCTTTCCCTGTGACGTAATCTATTCTAGTTTTTGAATTCTAGACAGATGTCTTTTAAGTCCATGGAAATTTCACCAACGAAGGGCACAAAGAAACGTAGTGTCGGATTTGAATGCAACTTTTCTCGCTTTTTTTTTTTACTTTCTAATATTCTAATTTTCTTAAACTGGTATACAAAGTTAAAAATGTAATTTTCTTTATACTTACAGAAATAGCACTGGCTAACGTCCTATCGTACAGGCCTTCAAACTCTTGCTTGATATTTCCAAGGTCGATTTCTGATCTGCTGACGATGACACGGATAAGGACTGGATCGTCTGTGCCTGTTCCACACATGGCGTCATTCAATCTTTTAGCGAAGTACCGTGGACGATTTTGGGTGCTTTCAACTGTTGAACAAAATAAAAAATAAAATAAAATACACCAGTCAGAGTTCCGTATTCTCAGAGATACCAGAGTATGTCTTTCAAGAAACAAAACAATTTAGATAAAAAGAGGAGAAATGAAAATTACTTTTGTCTAAGATGAAACAAAAGAAATTTTGTTTAAATATTTCTTAGAAACACGGGAACCTTTCGCTGCGGGCATGTTCACATGAGTAGGAGAGGAAATGGACACAGAACTGTGATAGGGAGTGGCCATGTTGCCAAATGTTTAGGTTGATATAAATTTAAAATTAAGGACCACAAAAGTACGTACATGCATAATACAACCAGACTTTAACACAGTACTTATAATTCAATGCATGTCAAAAAGAACGATTCATGCTCGTTCGTACAGCTAATCCTTCCGCAAATAATTACACTAATTTCTGTTATTTTCGTGGATCTAGTTGTCTGCATCATCAGGTACAAAGGGAGGTAAGAATTGGACAAAATCATAAGAGAATTATAGATCCTTAAAATTGACTACAAATTTGAAGATAATTTGTCTTGAAGATGGCAGAATTTATTAGTATAATAGGTTATCTTTTGGTACACCATTGTAATTACTGTTTCAGCAGAAAAAATATCTTTGAAACGCTGTTAAGAAGTAGTAATGACGTATTGAATGTAGTCTTTATGTCCCGCAACTCCCCGGAGAAGTTTTGCTGAAACAAAAGTCACTTTTACCAGCAATGTCGAAGACAGTTGATAACCAATACATATTTTAATCACTGTTAAATATTAAGAAAATTGAGAAAAAAGAGGATAACTCCAAGCATTACTTATCACTAACGGCTACTACTAAAATTATTATACTTTGAATGAATAAAATTATCTACAAGCAGAGCAAACTTAAATACTAAATAAATATTCATTTCAGGACGAAGGACTTTCAAGAGATTTGAAAAAAAGAAGAGGGCTTGCAGAATGATAAGACGAGAAAAACAAGAACATGTCCTCCGAAAACAAGAACATGTCCTCCGAAAACAAGAACATGTCCTCCGAAAATAAGAACATGACCTCCGAAAACAAGAACATGACCTCCGAAAACAAGATCATGCCTTCCGAAAACAAGAACGGCTGGTAAACCCTGATATTATGGACATTACCAGAAAAATTAAGGATAGAAAGAACTAAAACAACGATATTGCACGAACTGCTTCTGAATTTTACAAGCGAATTTAAAAATAATTGAAAGGAAGTAAGAAGGTACAGGTATGTAACGAAAAGTGAGCGATAGTAACAGTTTTTTTCCAAAAAGAAAAAGGTAAAATGTCTGTATTGATTTCTGTAGTCACTATCATTCAAATTATTGAAAAAAATCAAGAAACTTTGTATTCTTAATTCTTACAATTTGAAAAAAAAAATCTTGCTAAATTGTTATCGATTCTGTTCTAAGCGTTCATAAAAAGACTTCATGGAATAAATTCTGACAGTCACTATCATCTCTAGCTGGAGAAAAGCCACTTCGGTGAAACATTTACGAGAGAAGTTCATTATAAAACACATGCGATATATTTGTAGAGAGACGAAACACCTTTTCATGATACTGACAGAAGACATATCTTTGTTAGAAAGAGGGGAAATATATAATTTTTAGTTTTCATTTTTGTTTTTGGTACATGATATTTTGGAAGGTTTGTCCGATATATATCAAATATCGACAGAAGCCTGATACAGCCATCTACTAAACCTTCTCATACATTATTACATATGCCAGTTCCTAAGTTCTACTTGCTAGGCGTAAGGTTCTACTAAGGATCTACTTTGTTGTACTCCAGATATACAGTAGTCTAAATCTGATCTTGTACAAATTTAACAGGTATACTCTTAGTTATTTTCCAGCCTTCTTTCTTCTTCTGATTGTATCAACATATGTTCTTTACACCTGGATGGTAATACTCAAATTGTAACTATTATTTTTAATTTTCAATGTTATTTTCTTAACATTATTTTATACGATTACTCCTCATTGCACAATTACTTCGTATCATATTTACAGAAATAGAAAATTTGTTGACTATCCAACAATTACAAACATAAGGACTGTGGAATTTTGTACAATTTCGGAAAAACACACCGCCAGTGAAATACTACTACGTAAACATTTAAAAAAAAAATATTTTCTTGTACAGTTTACTTTCAGTCTCTTCCTAGCTTTTTTTTTATTTCTAATGCTTTGATTTTATACTATGTCAAATTTTTGCAGAGGTGTTACATGTCCTTGAAAAAGCGTAAATCATCCTATCGAAACGTCAGCGAAAAATTAAAATGTACTGAATATGTTCAAATGCTTTAATTGCGATTATTATATAACGTAATATGAAATTAAAACATTTACAATTAACTCCCCACTTCTTTCACATTATCCTAAGTACAACACTTCAAACCATTTTACAATGAATAATTAGTTATAAAGGGATTAACATTACAAATATATATAAACACTATGTATTCAAGTGATTTATATTACGAGTTGTTTTCGAATATTGTATAATGGAATGTAGATGTCACCACAGTTACAGTATTGTTCCGAAGTTTACAATCTAACTTAACGTGAATATCTCTGTGTTGTTTTTGTCTGGTTTAACATGGCAATAATGATTAATTTTACTTGCTTATTGACTTTTAGCAAATGTAGTCTCTGTTTAATGTGTTAATTAAGCAAAATACCGTTTAAACCATATAAAGAAATAATGTTTAAGAATTATATTTATCAACACGAAATTGGCAATTCGTAAAGATTGTTTAAATGTTAAATATTTAAATTTGATTTTAATATTTGTTCCTTCGTGTACTAGACTCACGTGGTAAAAATTGACAATGGACATACGTTTGCTCACTCGTTATTTTCAAAGTGTATAACAAATTGGAAGCTATATCGTAGCACATAGAAGGGGGGTAATCAGAGAGGAAAGGAGGAGACATCTCAACACACACGGAAAAGGATAATTGTGATAAACGTGGCCTAAATACATTGCAGCTGTGTAGGTTGTGATACAAAGAGAAATATCAGTTGGTGTGCTGGGCTGTTTTGTGTTGTCAGTACTGGGAGAGCTATTGTTCCACTGGAGGTCAGACTCAAGTAGATGGTATCCAGAGGAATGAATATTCCAAGAAGTGTTGCGTTATGGTTATGACTGAATACAATTTTAAAGGACAGAAGACATATGACAAAGATCGTACAGGGCTTAACATCACCGCAAGGTGACCGCTCTAAGTTCCAGGCGACATTTCACATTGTCAGCACTTTACCTCTCTTTGAAGCTCACTGCGATCACTTGTTTCAAAATATGGTGTATCAAGAAGTCGTACCGATTGCCAACAGTTCCAAAAAAGAACGATCTACAGTGCAGCGGTCAAGATCAACAATATAACTCAACAAGCTCTGTAGTCTGGAATTCTGTTTTTTCAAATAAGTACATACTCAATTTGCAATCTGATTTCCGATCTGAAATTAGGGTTACAAAGTGGAGATTGTCAAATGCAGGACAAAACTTTGAAGAAGAAAAAAGACGGTCTTCAAAATTCCGGATTCCGTGAATTTGCAGCAATGAACCACTGTCAGAATTACGTTCGTTATAGACCTTTCTATCTAGTGGTGAAAAAGTTGTGGAGAAGTTAAAGACAAAAGTATTCCTTGCTGATGTGCTAGTTCTTACCAATTCTCGAACGGAGACAAAAATCGCCGATATATCGACAGTACTACCCAACCACGAATCCGAGTAGTTAACCTTTAAACACCGAACGGCTCAAGGGCTGAGTCAGCACTGTAAACCTCAGTAGCTCAGCTCCTAATTAACCTAGAGGGATGATTTAGGTGTCAATCTCTTCAGGAAGAATGAAGCTTTCCAACGATGTGCATTTCATCCATGTCGGGAGTCTCGCGGCGAAGGTGAAAAGTTGGGTGTTTTTAGTTCCCCCCTCAGCATATGGGGAGCAACCCCCCCCCCCCCCCCAAGGAGCTACAAGCATAAAAATTTGTATCAATAGAGATAAATGAATATACTTACTAGTGATTGGGTTTGCGAGGGGTAAATGGGGGGTTTCGACAAGTAACAGTGTTGCCAGAGTCGCACAAGTCAAAGAAACCTGGTTTTTTATTTTCTTCTTCGTCTTCTTTTACGAGTTGGCCACGTTAGACACAAAAGTTACCTCGTTGGAATCTGTGTTTGATTAGTTTTTCAACGAGGTATAGTTCATGTCCCTGTGACAATTAGGAGGGGTACTAGGGCCGCCAACGTGGAGGTCTACGATTTTCTTGAAATCCCTATCCGGCGTATAAAGGTTGTGACAAATTGCCGCTCGTGACCATAAAGTTTACACCACGAATGCAAATTTAGGCGTAGTAATATATCTTGCTCCTTTTAGTTTTAAAATGACGTACTTCTGGAAGAAATAGAAACGTCGCCTTGATATTTCTAAAAAGATTAGAAAGCCGAACATGCGGTTGGTAACCCTATCTGGAATGAATCTAAAACACTACACACAATCGCTTTATCGTCCGCGAAAGGATTCCATATAGAAGTGATGGCTTGATAGGATGGGGTAAGTATAATGATCGATAACCACACCGACTTCCACATATTCGTGTCTGTAGTCTCTTACCTCTGAGATGAGATTCTGAAGCCGCCATATTTGAATTTTTGAGATGACATTTGTTCCAGATTTTGTTTTCATGGTCTATGATGCACGTCCATGCTCCAGCTGAAGAATTGTTCAAAATTGAGGACCCTGCACGCACAGTTCTAGACTTATCAAACTCATTTGGAATGCCTTAGGAAGAACGATAAGAGAACGCCCTTAATCTTTCTCCCACAAATCTACAGTTCAAGAGATCTATAGAGATTAGTTTTCCTCAATGGATGGATATCACTTCCTACTGGATTCTCAGTAGAATCGTAGTTGTGAAGTCCGTTTAACAGCTATAGAATGTAAACACATTGCTGATGGAATTAAAATTTCTTTATTCTCTTCTATTTTGATGGCATGATCATACACACAAACGTAAAATCTGCGTAAAATATTTGTTTTACTCCTTTGTGCATTCTCATGTTTAATTTCACTGATTTTTTTATATATATTGTTCACAACAAAGGGACCTGTTTTTATGTTGTACCTTCCTCTTCGGAAATAGAGAATAAACGTACAAAATGAAGCTCTTTATATTTTAAAGAATAGTCTGCGATTAACAAAATCTGTAAACAAATACTGAGCCGTCCTCTAAAACAGAAAAGGACATTAAGTTCGTATAAAGTAATGATCTCTAACGATAGATGGCAGCACTACCTCCGTATGTCTCTAACGTATTTTTTTATCGTTGCACGAAATTTCAATGTGGCTCCTACAAATTCAAAGCTCGATAGTTCAAACTTTCAGGGAAGAAAGTTCATAACCAATTCAAGAGTTCTATCCGTGTCGATTTTTATTTCCTTTTTTGTTCATTGTTGAAAGACCTTCATTGTTATATAGGACTGGATATTCATTGCAACAATGAACAAAAAGGAAAATAAAAAAAATCGGCACGGATAGAACTCTTGCAATGGTTATGAACTGTTTTTCTCTAAAAGTTTGAACTCTCTAGGTTTGAATTTATAGGAGCAGCATTGACATTTCGTGCAACGATAAAAATACATTAAACATATACGGAGGTGGTGCTGCCATCTTTCGTTGAAGATCATTGCTTTACACTAACCTTAAACTGGAAGACTACCTACACTGTGAAAATAAATAAACAATCTATCCCTTCCACATCATTTTCTAGTTTGAATATGCAAATACGAAGAAAGCTCGTTATTTGTTTATCTTCATGAGTGACTTTATTCACAGCGTTTATTATTAAATATTTATTATTATTATTATTTGTGAAGAAATGTAACCGAAAGATCTGTGAAAGTAAACAAAATTAAATGTGTACACTAAACTGTAATTTATCCCAAATTGATATCTTGTTTTGTTTCAGCAACTAAAAGAAACCAATTGGTGATAAAAATTAAAGGAGAGAGAGAGAGAGAGAGAGAGAGAGAGAGAACTTACCAAGTGCAAGCAATCCCTTCTGCAAGGACCCCGACATTTCACACTCAATGGCTTCCTCGATGGTTTTCCCCGCCAATTCTGCGTATTCCTTGAAGAGTAACCTCAGTTGATGAGGATTTTGGTGAGCCAAGACGGCGTTGAATGCTGCTTCATCAGTTCCTGACATACCCTCGCCTAAACAAAGAAATAAATAAATCTTCTCGTAAAAGAAGAATGGCAAAGCGTTTGAATCTCTTCATAGAACAATAACAGAATTCAAAATATGAATTTAATATTACTTTGAGAATTAAAACTCCCAAATCAAAATAGTATCTCAAGCAATTTATATGGTACCTTGCAGGAAGCCTTAAAACTAATAGTAAAACGTGTCCATCATCAATCGATGGTCAGGTAAGGAAACTTGGAATATTTAATGAACCGATCCTCGAATACGTATGCCTAGACAATCCTGTACTCTTCTTCTTCTTTCTTTTGTGTAGTCAGATTGGTTCGCATATACCTTTATAAATACTTCTCGCGATTTGTCCGGTGTATTTCTTGCCACACGTACAAGTAGCTCTGTGTATTGAATATGCCTGGATTGGCCAATCTATCTCCCCACATCTTTTAGCCCACGTGTTCAGCTTGTTTGAGCGAATTTGATGGGACCAAGGGGGATTCGGATAAATGAATAATTCGGTTAAACCAGAAAGACTGATTTTCATATTGTAATCTAGTACTGTACTATATAATGACAGAACAACTTGATTTAAAATAAAATAAACAATTTTTCAAATATAACGGGTACTACTATAATGAAATACTTAAATATAACTACTGCACTTCATTTTTACGAAACATTGCAAGGATATTTCAGATAATTCGTTCATAATTAAGAGTATTATTTATTAAAGCAAAAATAGCATCTGAAAATTGCTATAATAATAAAAAAGAAACACTACGTCGCGATTCGGTTAATCCGTAAATTCGGTTAATCAGGACTCTAGTGTATGTATATTTAGTGACGTAATTGAGATATTTTAGTCTTTATCCTATTTAAAATTTACGCCCATGAACATAAGCTTATGCATTGGCATACTGTAGACGAACATTATTTAGAAAATATTGCGCCATATTTAAATGTTTGAGACTAACCAAAGAGTAATAGCAAATCAGTGCAACTTATACAGGATGGTCATAATAAAAAGTGGAATTTCTCACGGCCATCCTTCTTTAAACGCCCTATATACGACTTTTTATTACGATGAAGTTTTAATGTGTTTGATGTTCAATTTTAGAGATGACTGAAAGGTAATTAGGAAGTATTGAAATATGTATGTACCTTTATGTTATCTTGGCCATATTTTCTAAATTATTACCTTAATTATGATTTAAACAATTATTTGTATTTTACCATAATTTCTCTCTTCATTTTCGGAATTTATTTTAGATATACAAATGCAATAATGATACTATACTCAAGTTAGCAAATCATATTAGAAAACAATAATTAAGTTCATAAATACAAAATTTTAAAATATTGATGCTTGCGGTTCAAACCTACAAACTTTCCTTACAGACTGTTGATTTTCTAGCTTGTTCATTATTGAAACTACTTTATTGTTGTACGTTCAGATATTCACTATGACAACTAACTGATTTCAGCAAACAAAATAGAAAACTTTTTAAAAAATGATATGCAGAGAAAACTGAGTTATTACGAATCTTATTCCTTAAAAGTCTGAACTTTAGTAATAGAATTAAAACTTCGGGCAAGGACAAAAATTACGTTGGAGACATAGGAAGGACTTGCTTCCATCTAGCGATAGAATTTGCAAGTTAACAATAACATTATAGGTCTTACCTGCATTATACAAGAGCTCAGCGTCACCTTTGGCCTTAGCTTCGCTTACTGGACCTCTCTCCTGTCTAGCTTCCTGTAATAAAACAAACATTCAGTAAATATTACCAACTGGTTTTGCATGTAAGATGAAATTTTTCAAGGAGTTATAAACACGTGATTCAACTGTGATTTAATAACAGTGATGCAATTGTGATTCGATGATAACAGTGATGCAATTGTGATTCGATGATAACAGTGATGCAATTGTGATGCGATGATAACAGTGATGCA
>JAGDQP010010329.1:39094-56133 GCA_022664845.1 Lepisma saccharinum
TGTATTTATTTTACATTTTCATTCCTTGCCGATAGCACGAATTTTTTTAAAATATATTTTAACTTGTTCTGCCTGCAGGTTGAAGAATGAATAATACATTAGAGAATGCTTCATGACATTGAGTACACGATAGTTTGAACTGAATAGGGTTTAAAAAAGGAAATATTTTCAAGTCGTACTCGCCTTGTGATGGTAGAACTATAGTTCAAACCTGGAGAGGGTAAATTACCTCTCAGGTCAAACCCTCCATTACATCCCTGTATACTCTAATAGAAATCAGTCTTTCACTCAAGTTCTGTAGCCAAACTTCATTCTGTTCTCTAGAAATTCAGTTACTAATCATTTTATTTCTTGAAGTAAATCACAAAATAATTGGGAACAGAACACGTAGTCGAAATCAAAATAAATTGAGCTTTTTAATTTCTTTTCTCAATCCTTTTCTGTTAGCATCGTGTAACGGGTCAACAATATCATGCGACATGTAGTATACATTTCACAGTAATGCAATACGCAATGTAACAGATCCATCTGGTCACTTCAACAACAAGCGAGTGTGGATTTCCAGATATAGAAGGCAAATGATCTAATGTGACGTCATATCCTGCAACAAATAATATAATTTTATGTTGGAATGCCAGTCCCTATCGCCCCTTATCTCTTCAGCTTTCTTCCTTCAAAGATAAACAACGTGCATTAACGCGACTCATCTGTTGCTCTAAGCACAAACATGATACAATAAATTGAAAATCTTGCGCTCAGACAAAGGTTTAGGTTGCTAGCTTGCTCTTCCTCACAGAAGACTGCTTGCTCATTGACGTCATTCCTAATGCATGTGGCTAGTTTAGGCCATAGTTGCGTGTCTTATCCATAAATGTATGTTAAATAAAAATTGAGGTAATCTCCGGGAAAACTTTAATTTTATATGGGCCAGTCTAGTAACTTTGGACTTCGGCCCGTCACGATTCGCCTTTAGCTGTTAAAATCCACACCCATGCCTCTGCCGGGACTCGAACCCGGGGCCTTCGAGCCGATGGCCTACCGCCGCAGACCGCTTGGCCTCCATGTGATCTTCGGAAGAGGGGGACCATATAGATAATGGTTGTTCCCGAGCCTTCGATGCCTAAAGGCCATAAATAAAATTCAAATTCAAAATTCGAAAAAAAAAGAAAAAGAAAACGAAATTTTCGAAAAAAGAAAAGAAACGAAATATTCCTTTGGTTTCTTTCTGTTTTCGAAGAACGGTAAATGGGCATAGCGATTCTTTAGAAGTTCAATTTATGTTTTTATTTTTCTGCTTTTGTTTTTGAAATCAGCATTCCTAGTTCAAACCCTGGAAATGACAATAATAATTGGAATTTTATTTAGTTTCCTCAGTCGCACAACGGGAATACTAGAAGTGTACTTGAAGGAAGGCCATAGTCGCTACAATTCCTCTTCCTTTTCTCAAGGTAACAACACAGTTAGGTGTATAGTCTTGGGCTAAAAGAAATATCTGGAAGAGTGCTCCGTCTAACCTTGGCGATATTCCATGACGCCAAAGGTTTAAAAGTACTAATCATCTGTCTATCCATAGGCAACGTCTCACGCATCCGGGAAAGAAAAATACATGGATAGTGTAAATTGAACAATCAATACTTTTTTCTCTTCAATTTCTCAAAGACTAATTCAAAAGGACTTCACTCTCTCTGTTTATAGACGATGACGTCTTCTGCTTGTTCACTGATTATGGAATGTTTGCGTCTACAAACCTTGCAAGAACTGGTCTCAAGCCAGTTAGTTGGTTCTTTGAACCGCGAGTTATGTCATCACTGGTATTAGAATGTTGTTAGAAGAGAAGTTACTGTTGAATTCCGTGTTCATTCCTTCATTGTTTCTTGGAAATTAGAAACAAGATATGACATTTGAAGGCTAGACTACTACTGTGACGTCACTGAATTATTAAATAAGAATAATTCATTTTGAAATGATAGTGATTTCGTTCAGTGACGAAATGTAACTGGATTATAGTTTGGTAGAAAAATGCCGACGCTCTGCCTAAATTAAAGTTATGTTGAGAGATTTTATCTTGAATGAATAAGAGTAGCTCTGCGGAAGAACGTTCGCCTATTAATTGAGAAATCCACTGTTCAAAAATACTAGGTTTTCTGTCAGTGGCGTAGCAATGGGAGGGTCCTAGTGATCCGGGACCCCTCCGAAATTTATATTTCTTTATAAAATGAATATAAATTTAGGCGTAATTATGTGTATTTCGTATACATACAAAGGCTTTCAGAACATTCTCCGCAACAAAATTCTGACTACTCTATTTCCCTCACCAAGGAACTGTTCGAAAATGTATAATGCCAACTTTTAGCGGCTATAACACAACAGACGTAAGGTGAAATAAGTTTTTGACTTCAGAGTGTTGCAAACTCAAAATTATTTTATGTATTTGCTGATTGTGTAAAATGTTGCTATACTCTGTCCACACGAAACTTCGATCTTCTTGCCTGGTTAAACTCAGGAAAACCGTGGGAAGCCTCAGTTAGGACAGTCCACCGTAGGAGTTAAACATGTTTGCCTTTGCAACATCAAGAAATCAGTTATTGTAATAACTACCTGGATTGTAATATGCAGACTGGATGCATATCCAGTTACGTAAAAATGGTACACAGGATATGTGCCCCTTTTCTTAACGCAGAATTGCGTTTCTTATTTGTGATGAAGAAACTCCAGTTGAGCATTTTAAAAGACTGAAGTTAGTACACCTATTCTGAATTTTATTTATGGTTTTGAGGCATTTAAGGCTCAGGCCGGAATAGGGGAGGGAAAAGGATGCGGGAAAACGTCGGTCAGAGCCTAAACTGAAGGTATCATCCCAGCTTTGATCTGGTGTGACAGTAAAAACCGTGGCAAAACCCCAGTTAGGATGGTCGGTAGTTGGGATTGAACCCACGACCTCCCGAATGCTAAGCCAACGCTCTACCATGAAGCCACGACCGCTCGGTGTTACACCTATTTTGAACTACAGTTAAAATTATGGTAAGGCTCGCATACGAAATAATGTATCTTGACCCGTGTCCCCCCCTCCTACTTTTCCGTAACCCTCTTCAGTTGGCTGGCGGCGTCCCTGGCTATAATTTCAATGCAAGATTGAACTCGGGGTGGCTGCAATGTTAACGCGCTCGCTTTCTGTAAACATGGTCACGGGTTCAATCCCCGCCGGAGTCCACTGAACAGAGTGGTTCGCAATCTACTTTACCGAAAGGTTGGTCATGTCCTTAAAACTCACAGCTTGTGCAGAACATTAATAATGCAATCAATCAAAACACATTTTATCCTATGTGCTATTCTCACGTTAACCACGTCATTTATAGCACTTCCCATGCACTGTAAACTGTGTGCGACGGATAAATGGTAACGCTCGCTGCCTTCTATAGCTGGTGGAAACGCAAGGGGCTTTGAGTCCACTTTAAAATGTACGTTCAACCCTTAGCATCATCTTCTAATGGAAGGTAATGGCAAACCACCACCAATTCACCTTGACCTTCGGGTTGTAACCCTGCCTCCAGGTAAAAACGCCTATTTTGGGTCGCAAATGAATAGCTGAGTGGGTTTGAATCCTACAACCGATCATGCTGACTCAGAGTTTCCTTCAATTTCAACAGTGAAGGCCGGGATGCTACCTTACGTTAAGTCCCTGGCTACCTTCCCCGTCCTCTTCCTACAATATCCTGGCTCAGGCCAGGTGCCAAAAGTTCAGAACGCCCAACATGATGATCACTACAAACTTTCCCCTAATTTCTGGGTTCTAATTCCAATCTTGAAGCAGTGGCGGCTCGTGATACAAATAATAGGTGAAGTACTACCAGAATCTATCAACACGTTCTTACTGTCTTTGTTCATTAACATTTATCCTGGGGTTTCTGGGCTTAGACAGCATACTGATAATGCCACTAAGCGATCTTAGATGATGTTGACTGACTTTCTGGTCCAATTAATACTTATTAATGCCTATTTAGTTAATGCATATGAAAATAATAAGTGAAGCTGAACTTCACTATCTTCACCTGATGAGCCGCCACTGTCTTGAAGTTAGCTTTGTTCTAATCAGCTTGATTTAGAATTATCGTCATCTCATGTGGTTCTGAGAAATCTGAATAATATATTAGAAGTTCTTGCAGCACATGGAATAGGTGTGATTGATGAGTAATCGAGGTGCAATGTGACGGTTCTAATAAAACACCTGCACAACACGTCACGCTGACAATCCTCTTTACTGTTAATTGTGAATGACGTCACACCACCCACTATTATTATAACTGAGCAAATCTAGTGAGTGACTCGATCCGATCCTCGTAATATAATGGCAAAGGTTGCTGACATCGGTCCACCAACAATGAAGAGAAAGAAGGTGGTACAAATTCGAGCCTATTTGGGATATTCTCGCAACAGTTGACCTATCACAGTGGAATGACGACCATCGAAAGATGTAACAAACAGGTCGTCTCTTCATGATGATCTCAGTGCATTCTTCAGGAAAATGCTGCGTCGTAACAATTTAATCAACATTCCGTTTGAATGTTTCAATTGTCAGTCTCGAAATTCATCAACGGTAGATCATCAAATGGCCGGAAGGTCACCTATTTCGAGAATATCCTATACTTGCACTATACTGTAACTCGAGCTCTTTATGTTCGAATGTAGAACGAGTCCCGTGAGCGAGTGAACAGTTATTAACCTCCTAAACGGCTGGTGAGCATCTAAGGACGGGACCTACAGTTTCTGGTAAAGTGGGCTCCGAACCACTCCGTTCAATGGACCCCGGCGGGAATTGAATCCGTGACTGCGCGCACAGAAAGCAAGCGCTCTAACCTCTCGGTCACCCTGACGTCAACACGAGTCCCTATTTCAACTTCTGTCAGGCGAGGTAGTATACGCGTCCCCTGCGTTTGTCGCAGGACGTGAGGAGGATTATAATTTGCTGGTTATTACCTCACTAACATCATCTGCATCTTAGAATTACTGAGAGAGGGGCGCGTCCCCTACCAGTCATTGCTAACGACGCCCGTGCGACATTGCATGGGGAAAGAACAGCCAGTTTCGTAATAAGCCCAGTGCCCGTGGTACAGTGGTTAGGATCGAGGACTTCGCAACAGTTCTGAGGAAGCAAGTTGGCTGGAGTTCTGCTGTCGCAGATTTCATTCGACTAAGGCCCTGATAGCCAGTCTACCTTTCCTCGACATTGGAAGTGCTGGGCGAAGGGATCATCATCACCCCTCTGACTTTTGACAGGCTTAGGGCCATGGGCGGATGGCGGATTTATGGGGAGGAAGGCATTGCTCCCCCCAGTCATCTCAGAATGGCTTTAAATGTTTCATTCTAAACGATAACTTTGAAAATAATTGTCCCCCAGGGTCTCTTTCCTAAATCCACCCATGTAGGGCACAGCTGTCTGTCTAGTCTCTGTGGTTTACCCACATCGCTCTAAGCCACTCGCAATTTTATCATGAAGAGGGATGGAAAATATTATATAGGCATACTCCTATATTTATGACGCGTGCTTCGCTGCCGTTCACTCTCTTCAGTACCACATCATTTAAATATACGGGTTTAGCACAGAGGCGGCGACAGGGCAAAAAATGCGGGGACTACAATCTTTAATTTGAAAATGTCAACGGGGAGGAGGGGGCTGTTTTGAGTTTATCATATACTGTATGTATAACATGGGAGTACAAGGCAGAACGCCCTCTTGTCGCCGTCTTAGCACTGAATTGACTTGAATTTATTTATGGCTCAGGCCGGGATAGGGTAGGCAAAGGATGCGGGAAAACCGGATGTTAAATGTACCATCCCGCCATCTGCCTGGTATGACTGAGGATAAACCTTTGTCGGGACGGTCTGAAACCGGTTCACTTTTGGTAACCAGATGAACCCGGCCGAAAACTTGACCCGAATGTATCGCGACCCGATCTGGATTACCTGACTGACTCGATTACCTGATAATCGAACCTTGACCCAGTGACTCAATCTCTACCCTCTGGCCTTGTCTTGTTCCTGTGGTTGGAATTTATTAGATTAATCAATATTGATTTTATGAGATTACTTGAGAAGTGAGCTTATGTACGGGATTTTTTTTAACGTTTTAAAAGATGTTACTGATACTTTGTTTAAAGTCTTTCAGAATAGCCCTTCTGAGCGGAGGGAGTGTTTCGGCGTCGTATTTTTCGTGCTCTGGGGAGGGTTACACCCCCGGTCCGGTTACACACCCTGTTTAAAGGCAAAAGAAAGAAATCTTTGTTTTGTCCCCCGGGTCCCACTCCTAAGCATAGACCCTGACCAAAACTTGGCCAAAATAACCCGGTGACCCGTTTCAGCTCTGTGACTGTTATCGAACCCAGGACCTCTCGAAAGCGAAGCTGGTCTACTAACTGAGCTACGGTCACTCTGGGCGGCTAGCCTTAGATGCAATTCACCCATCCTGATCATAAAATCTTCGATATGCCACTGTAAAAATTAAATAGGACCAATCACCATTATTTAAGAAGAGAAAAAAAAATGCATGCATTTTGTTACAGAAAGCGGGAACTTTGCTACTACCTGGATCAAAAATACATAGTACGTACACCACTCATTATTTTCTGTTATTACTATAACCCAAGTTATGGTGTAGTTTTATCCTTATAGAAACAGGTATACTATCAGGCCACAAATTGTACGAAAAACGCATCACGATAAACTTCACGCATATAAAATTTATTAGGATGCGGCGAAGAATCTTTTAGGAAACCAGGTCCCCGTAGGCCCCTTCCTAGCTGCGTGGTTCCCTAAAGCAGCGTTTCTCAACCTTTTTCATCCGGCGAATCCCTTTCACCATGCCTTCTAGCCGGCGAGTCCCTTTCGCCATGCTTTCTAGCCGGCGACCCACAATTATTTTATTTTGTGTAACATTTGCTTTTCATTTCAAAAGATAAGTTTATTTCCTGTAATTATAATAAATATCCGCATTATATTATCCAAAACTATTTAGCAGACTAAATTATCTTCAGTAATGATTAAAAACAGCAAGCAAAATAAAATAATTTCTTCGAAATTTATTAGTTTTAATCTACAAAAGCCTATTTATTATTTTTTACCTTCCCTCGCGAACCCCTTGCATACAACCCACGACCCCCAGGTTGAGAAACCGTGCGCTACAGCAAATATATATATCGAATCCCCAATCCCCAATACGTTTTAAACACTAGTCAATAAATATTTAAAAAAAAAAAATAAAAATAAAACAGAATTTCATGACAAAAACAATTAGGGCATGAAGCATTTCATCAATTTGGAAAAGCTTCAAGCAAAATCCAAATTTTAATACTAACCACGAAAACCTAGAAATTTTTATACTAGCCAAGGATTAAGAACTGACAAAGTCAAGTAGAAAATCGAAAAATCCATTTAAAAAAAATATATTCGTTAACAGAAAAAAATATATCATAAAACTGGGTTTGGGTTGTAAAGGAGAACAAAATCCCCTCCCCCCCAAAAAAAATCAGATTTGTGAAATCAAAGGGAAAATCTCCCGTTCCGGTAAATTCCAAATAAAGAAACGAATATAAAAAAAGATTCTAAATTTTATGCATTTCTGACAACTTAGTAAATATTGCGGTACAGAATTCTAGGACTCACATAAAATTATGGTTTCAAAACAGAGCTGAGAATAAATTTTAAAAGATCACTAATTATTATCAAGTTCATAGTGTCCTTATAAAGGATTAAAATTTCAAAAATATATTTCGGAAACTTTTTTTTTTAAAATTTAGGAGTAACTGTTTCTTTTTTTAGTTTGACAATATTAAAATTAAATATGTTCAAATAGCACATGCAGTGCATTATTTCACTTACTACATACTGACACGCTAATTTTTATTTTTATTTTTTAACCACATTCGAAATATATGCAAAATTGAATAAAAGATATATATATATTTAAAAAAATACTTACCACTAAGTCGCCCATGATTTTAGTATTTCACTAATAAATTAAACTTTTAAAACAGAACACGAGATCGTTGACACACAGACAAGCACTGTGCACTAATTTGACTTATAACAAAAATTTCCACGTGTCTATATAACACAAGACTTCTCGCGTGCGATCAACGTCGGTATTCCAGCAATCACTGACAGTGGGTGTTTATCGAGTTGCAGCTTTTCAATGCGTTGGAACGTCACGTGAGCGTACTACGTCACTCTGGCCTCCAGTTCAGATGCAATCGCGGTACTAGTGAGTCATTCTTAGCCTTTTTTTGACGGACAACTCACCGCCACAAGACATTACTTCATTATTATGTACTGTATGAGTATGTGGTGTGATAATATGTGTGAACATATTTCTTTTTCAATCACAATTTTTGGCGTAGTACGTTTCTTGAATTTGTAAGAGAATTCATTCTCTCTCTCTCTCTCTCTCTCTCTCTTTTTTTTTTTTTCTTGATTCCAATATCGTTACTTCAATGCAGTCGCTGTTGAGTTGTATTTCTTTGGAATTTTGATTCTTACTGGAACCAATATTTGCAAGTTAGTAAGTGGGAGTATAGTTTTCCGGTGTCGGAACTGAAGAATGTCGTAATTAACTGATTCATAACTTATCCTGCGATTCGTTTATGAATTGTTGTTTACTTACGTCTATGCTGTTGAATAATTCGTTCGTAACGCATTCTAAACTTCAAAGGAAGCTTTTAAGGTTTGTCAAACAGTCATTGTGTCAAATAGGCCTACGTTAGGCGTTCGGAAGTTGGTTAAGTCATGTCCGGTATACGGAACTCTTTTTAAAGAACTTTTTTCCTTCCGGAATTACGATACGCTGCAATTCCGGTATCCCAACATTTGAGAATAATAAAAAAATAGTGCCAATTTGACTTCAAAATTCGGATTTCATTTTGGGGGTATTTGGAGACTTCCTAATAGGTTCAGAAATAAATAAATAGCAATGAAAATGTTTTAAGTTGCATTCCAGTACACTGTAATTAACATAATATGGACAATTTGGATTTTTTTCTTTACCAATTTTGGACTTCAATTTTAAACTTTTTTGAAAGTTTGAAGAGTAACGCTTCATTTTGGTAATTCTGAAATTCCAGAATTCCGATAATTTATATTCCATTCGGACATTTCCTGAACTACAACACATTCCGAAATTCTGTCATTTCATAATCCCTAATCAGAGCTGAAATCGGGTTACTTTTGATGGTCTGCGAACTGCTGAACGGGTCCGAAACTTGACTCGGTCTTGATCCGAATGACTCAACCGAGTCGGTGACCCAGTCTGATCCAAATGACTCAACTGAATCGGTGACTCGGTCTTGACCCAAATGACTCAACTGAATCGGTGACCCGGTCTTGACCTGAATGAATCAACTGAATCGGTAACTCAATCTTGACCCAAATTACTCAACTGAATCGGTGACCCAGTCTTGACCCGAATGACTCAACTGAATCGGTGACCCGGTCTTGACTCGAATGAATCAACTGAATCGGTGCCCCGGTCTTGACCCGAATGAATCAACTGAATCGGTGACTCAATCTTGACCCAAATGACTCAACTGAATCGGTGACCCGGTCTTGACCCGAATGACTCAACTGAATCGGTGACACGGTCTTGACCCGAATGAATCAACTGAATCGGTGAATCAATCTTGACCCAAATGACTCTACTGAATCGGTGACCCGGTCATTACCCAAATGATCAAGCTGACTCTGTGACCCGACGACCTAATGATCGAATATTAAACCCAATTGATCCGGTGACCCTATCTTGACCCGATTGTTCCAGGTCAGGGTAACGTGGCTTCAATAAATCATTATTTTCATTTTTGAGTTTCAGAAAAGTCTTTTCGGTGAGAAGAATTATTTGCACACCTCTGGAGGTATTTTTCTTCTTTCGGGGAATATGAGACTGTTTCTATATACTATTACTGTTGTTAGGAATGTTTTGACGTAATTTTCGTGCCCTGGGGAGGGGGATAACACTCCTGTTACCAGTTACCCCCTGTGAGAAACACTGTTCCAACACAACAGGGTATAATACTGAAATAAAACTCTGCTTTACCCTCCCAAGCCACCAAGTCGAAACCGGGTCAGACCCGATGCCCTATTTCAGGCATGTTGATTTCAGCTCCAGATTTCTGATCGGCATCGTGGATGCATTCTGATTCCAATCCTGGATCAGCCATACTTGCTGACGTTTCCAAGGTTTCTCCTCATAGTTTCATCAGGTGAATGCCAGTTTGGTACATATATAAATACCCTGGCCGCTACCTTCTTCTTCCCTGTCCCTGAAGGAGTGTTTGTTGAGGAACGTGATTCCGCAGACACGTGGAGAGGATAAGCGATAGCAGCATATCTGCTCCCCAGTAGCACAGAAACGTTGAAAATACGTGGATTAAACATTAGTACCAAAACATTATGTTAACGTTGTAAATGTACAGAAATGTCCACCTGTTCAACGGTTTATTCGACGTTGAATAATGGTTGAGAAGAAACGATGAAGACATGGGTTTAGTTGTCCAAAACAGAGCATGGATGCTGTCTATACACTCATTCAGTTTCATTTCATCCGTTGCTTTTATCACGATATACGGTGTTAATTTTCCAACAGGAAATAATCCGAGCAGCTTCTGTGGGGTTCGAACACAGGAACGTTCTGCACTACTCGTTGGCAGCTCGACGCGATGTCCACTTATCCAAGAATCTACCTGGAGAGGTCACTACTCATTTACTGTATCGTTGAAATTAAATGTTCGTTGAAATATAGTTTAAAATTCAAGCTGTTTTCAACATGCAAATGAAAACATGAAAAATATTGTTATTTTCAATGTATTTGCTTTAAACTATACTGTTTAAGCAATTAAATTAGAAACACAAGTGTGAAATGAAATCTAGGACATAGAGTGTGAATGATAGTTGAAAGCACGTCACATTAACGTCGTATCAACAAAATTCTAATTTTGTTGAAATATGGTTTATAAAAGTCAATCTTTTTTTTAAACATGTGCATGAGAACTCCAAAATTAGTTTGTGTCATTCAATTAGTTTCTAATTATATTTTTTAACATAACATTAGTAAGAAATGCATTAAACGAAATCTATTATACTATAGTTGAAAATAACATTGAATACACGTTGTATTAACGTCTTATCAACACAATGACGTCTTCGTTTAAATATGATTTAAAAATAAACATTTTTTTTTCAATAGATAATGGTTAATCTACGAAATGAACTTAAAATCAACATTGAAAACACGTATCTATGCTACTGGGAAAGTAATATTAAATAAGAAACAGGGAAGAGGAACATGAATGTTCTGACCTGGAAGTCACTTTGTGATTTGTGCCCTCGAATATCCCTGGGAGAAGATAAATCGAAGGTAGTTTGCCATAACCTGCAATAGGATAATTAGAATCGGTGTATGCTAATACCCTAGTTTTTAAGTGACCATAGTTTCATATTGCAAGTAACATCATAGAAGATAGACTTATCCCGGCTATTTAATTTCGTCTGCGCTAAGGAGCATGTAATTTTGAATCCTGCCGCTAGGTGACTTTGACGACTACCTTCAGTCGCTGGTTCTTTCCAGTAGTAGCCACCAGAGCCAGCAAACGGCAGGATTCAAAATCACGTGGTCTTAAGCAAAATCCCATTAATTTTAGCGCAGACGAAAATAGCTAAGCGGTATAAGTCTATTGTTTTATGAACCCATTTAGTTGAATGGAGTTAAAAAATATTTCGTAGCAAAAAAAAAAGTGCTTGACTTATCCCCTTATAGCATGTAATGGTAAGTTAAGACACAGGTAAAGTGTTTAGCGTCGATAAAAGTACAAAAGATTACATTTTGATAAATTTGAATCTACATTATTTTACAGTAGTGGGATGGCTATAAGTCTTGTGTTGGTGTTTATATACTTTTAGTCCTCCTAACCTTCTCCAATAACATTTTCAGTTTTGGACCACATATAAGTTTCGCCCTAGAACTCTTCTTTTTGTATTGGTATGAATGGTTCGAGCGTTCTAATATCATCTAACTTAGCTTTGGTCTTGAGGATAAGCTTTTTTTATTCTTTTCTTTAGTTCATAATGGTTGGTCGTGCCTCAAATCTTGCAACGTTAATTTAACTCATTTCCCGACACTATAAAGTGATGAACTTTTACACAGCGACTTTAAATCGAGTCACAATACAATATTCCATTGTTACTTTCATATGTTTTAAATGCATATTTTAATTTTTTTTTGTTAATATGGATTTCTTTGTCCTAAAATAAACACTAACCTGCAACAATGTTGCGTTTGGCTGGTTGCAGAACACTTTAGGATTTGGGTCACAAAACATTAGCTTGAAAAAAAGTATCCGAACACCGAAATAACTAAAAAAAAACATAATAAAAAAAAACTTAAAAGAAAACAACACTTTTGTTAAACAACTTGTACTAAAAAGTGAAAAAATAAAAGCATGGGACGCGTTCTTATATATAGTCACATTATAAATTCTTGAATTGGCATGCCGCATGCTTTTGTTTTTAGTCATGCATAAACACAATTATTTTTTACTTTTAAGTACGAATTGTGTAAGAAAAGTATGTTTTTAAGGTTATTTATTTATTGTTATTTTTACGTGGAAGTTCCAAAGTTGGGCTTCCAGCACATGCAAACGCGATAGTATGTTCCAGTACTGAATGAATGAACGCATGATATGCCCTCTGCACATTGTTGGTGTCTGTGAACACAAAGCATTTAACTGATTCCCTTTTAATATGAAAGAAAATATAGCAACAACTTTTAGAACCCTAAAACAATTGTTACCTCATTTTTCGATATTTTTTTTTTTTACTGAACCCCTTTTGGCATACACCAAATCATTTGAGATAACATGCACTTTCTTAAGAGGTTTTTATTTTGATTTTTTTAATCTGTCTTATTATCAAGAGATTACGGAATCGATTCCCGGTGGGGACGCAACTGGTTCGGAGCCCACGTTAAGCTGCAGGTCCCGCGCTTAGGACATCATCTACATCCAATGGAAGGTACCCAAGCAACATACTCACGTAAAAATGACATCATTTGGTCGAAAATTGATCCATAAGACGTCACAATGACGGGTAAATGTCACAAACCAAACAACCTGTGTAAAATCCTTCCTGTTTGTTTCTGTAGGTATTTGTTTCAAATAAACATATAAATGAACTAATCTGTCCCAAAACAATGGTTCGATTCCGGTGCTTTTGTATCTTTAGCCGCATTTTAGAAAGTAAAGACATACACATAAAATAGTTGTATCCGACAAGGTCAGTGTTTTACTCCAATTACATTGGCTAAGATCACGCAGTCGCTATCGAAAACGAGATACATTCATAGTACGTCGTCAAAAACTAAAGAATGAGACATGACAGAATTACGTCAATTAAAATACTAAAATTTCATGTAATAGGAACGTAGATTTCGTTACATTGCACTGACGTGGTTTTGATTTTCTCGACAAAAAAAAGACGTCTTTTTCACGTTGGTGTGCTTCTTGGGTAATGGCATACCACCATTGGTTCACCTCACTCAGAAACCTTCGGATTAGGATCTGTCTTCGGGCAGAACACCCATCAACACTATCTACTTCATACGGAAATATGTGGTCAGTTTTAACTGCACAGATCTTTTATTTACAGAAACCTCAACTGCCAATCTCCTCTTTCCCAGAAGCTACATCCGTCGAGGGATGTCCTTGTTTATAGATGATGCGGAGTTAACGCTGCAAATGCCTATTGAAACATACGGATTTTCAACAGCAAATAAATGAGAAACCCACTAAGAAAATGCCACTGCTATGCAGGGATGTAACAGAGGGCATACGCGGGTATACGGCATATACTTACCATAATTTTTTAGACATCACCATATATCCACCTAAAATTTACGAAATATGTAAGTGTATGGGGTAATAAATGAAAGATTTCGTTACAACGAGAAAAGCGTATACCCACCTAAAAATTTAGCAGTACATCCCTGACTATAGATGGATATTAATTAACAGAGATTTTTTTTTAACCTCTTTAGTGCCTCCCGCGATGCCACATACTGTTATACATCATTCAAGTTCTCCAGGAATGCTGCATAGCTATAATTTAAACTACCATATCGTTCCGCAAGACAGGAATAAGACTCACAAAAGTTAGTCAAGCATTCTCTGAATAAGTTACATACAACTGAAGTGCATACAATGCCTGAAAAGCAAAGGAAAATGCCTGAATATTTTCTGTATATTCCTTTTAAAGGAAGAAAGGCATAACCAAATGCATGACCAGGAAGATTGACACCAATTATTTTATTAGTTTCTTTATAACAAACAAGCATATTTTCTTTATATGATAAGAAACAATGTTCTAGTTTGTAAGGATATTTTGTTAGCTGGTAATATTGTGGATTTTTTCTTTAAAGTGAGGAAATTGATTGTTACAGAAATGTAGGCATTTTCATGGCAATATTTTTTTCTGTCTGTTCTGTTTATGGATAGGCATGCTTAATATTCTCAAGGACATGTTGATAGCAGATAATGTGGAAAGTACGTTTTGGTTACACGTCAATTCATCGACAAAATACCAATGTCAGGACAAATCATCGACAGCTTAAATGACCCATAGCGTAATTCATCGTCATAACAAATCACCAGGGAAATTCATTGACAGTAAACTCATCTACAACAGCAAATTTATCGACGGTAAATTCATGGACAGCAAAATCATCGACGCCAAACTCGTCGTCTGAAAATTCCTCGACAGGAAACTCAAAGGTTCCGAAAAAAAAAAGAAACTTTTTTTTCGTCAAATATCATGTTCGGATGTCCGAAGAAAACCGAGCTTGATTCTTAACCCAAAGATCTTAAGTTTTGATATATAAATGATGGTTGGAACCCAAAAGAAGTTAACTTTGAAAATTCATCCGCTTTTTTAGTGAAATTTTATATCTATACGAATTTCTAATGATGATGAAATTACAATTCTAAAATTAAAAATCTTGCATCGCGAAATTAAGATAGCGACTTGTCAAAAAAAAAAAACTAATTTTGAAAATTATCCAATCTACGTAAAACTTCACCTCTCTAGAATACTGGCATCGATTGTACAGTAAACAGAAATTCAGGTCTGAAATCCAAAATGTTGACAAAACAAGAAGTTCTAACTTTAAAAATCGGATATGTTATTTGAGTAACTTCACATCTGGTGAGGGGAGGAAGGATCTAAGTTCGAGTTCAAAGCAAAAATATTGAATCAAGAGTGTTACAGCTCAAAAATAATTTTGAAAATTAACTCCATTTTCGTGAAATTTTACATCTAGGTCTTTGATATCACATACTTTCTGGATTCATAACTTTTATATCGAACTCTTTCTGGATTCATCACTTTTATATCGAACACTATCTGGATTCATCACTTTTATATCGAACATTCTCAGGATTCATAACTTTTATATCGAACACTCTCTGGATTCATCACTTTTATATCGAACACTCTCTGGATTCATCACTTGTATATCGAACATTCTCAGGATTCATAACTTTTATATCGAACACTCTCTGGATTCATCACTTTTATATCGAACACTCTCTGGATTCATCACTTATATATCGAACACACACTGGATTTGCCGAAATGCATTTTTTTTAACAATTCAAGTTATCTTTCCTCTTAAATCCTCAATATCATGTTAGATTGTTTTTATATTCTTCATATTATACAGTATAACGTGACGTAACGACTCTACACAATAATGACAATGATTGTTCTGTCGACAGGCAAGTTTATTTCCCGAATATTCCTGGGCGAGGTTGACCATCGATGATTTGTTATTGCCTCCCAACGGATAAGGATGACTCCTCAGGGCAGGATATAGATTTAATGTGGATTGCGAGCCACTTACGAGTACGTTCAATCTGTCACCGCGAGTCCGGGACAGTAGGGTTCTGAGACGGGTCAAGTCAGACCCACTCTACTTATGGGTCGGGTCGGGTGGAACCTACTCAGTCGTAAGTCGGGTCGCCTTCTTCGGGTCACGGATCGAATGGAGTCGAACACCAATTACAACTTTACAGCTGAGAGCGCTATCACACGGATCCACTAATTAAAATTCTTCTGAAGAAGATTTGTCGATTTCCAAGTTAGAACTAAACTTATATGGAAATAAATTGAAGTGTATCGGAGGGAAATCGGGCATGTCCATTTCCAGCGATTTTGTACTGAATAGCTCACTCCATTGGGGGAAATTGGAACTACAAAACTATGAAAGAACGAAGAAAAAATATTCATAAATGTCCACAGGAGACCGCAGTACATATTTGTAGAGCAGTTTAAATATTGAGATGAAGAAAGTAAAACTTGATTTTCTCAATAAACCTGTTTTGTGACATTCCTTGTTTTCACCCGACACCCTTCAATTATTTTCCTACTTTCAATACAAGAATCTACTATAATCTTCCCCTTTAATATGTTGTCTTGTGGTTTAACCAAAAGAAGCTGTTCTCCAAATAGTAAAATAGCAGTAATAGCTGGACCTACTAATAGTGCTCGGTGTGAGGATTACATTAGAAGATCAGGAGAAATATTGCTGGTCTTACAACACAATCTGTAGTTTTTACAGAGCACCGGTTTACGGAGCACTATTGTTACCTAAATTTAATTTCAACACTTCTACAAAAAGCGATCTGCGTCTTTAACAAAACAATCTGTAACAGTTGTATACTATTTTGAATTTTTATTTGATAGGAAACGGGAGAACCCCGAGAAAACCTACGCAGACGGTGTTTGTCCACCACAAAGTGCACATGGCACGAATCGGGATCGAACCAATGACCCCA
Organism: Lepisma saccharinum; assembly: GCA_022664845.1. Lineage (NCBI taxonomy): Eukaryota > Metazoa > Arthropoda > Insecta > Zygentoma > Lepismatidae > Lepisma > Lepisma saccharinum. Next base: position 55,960 of record JAGDQP010010329.1, read on the forward strand.
CGCACCAGAGTATTCTAAGCTATAAGCACGGTATAATGATGATAACGATGATGGGTGTTCTGTCTGGAGGAAAGTCCCTGGGCAAGATGATTCAAAAGTGCTTTGCTTTGCATTCTTAAGGACGAGAGAGTAGAAAGGACACACATAAATCGGAAATATATACGGGGTGATGTC
>JAGDQP010010330.1:0-25076 GCA_022664845.1 Lepisma saccharinum
AAAACCAGCAAGCATAATTTCTTTGAAATTTATTAGTTTTAACCTACAAAATCTCGCAACCCCCACGTTGAGAAACCTTCCCCTAAACCTCTATATTATACTCTACGACCTTCTAGATTATATTTTAAACACTTTTAGTTCACATTTTGTTCATCAGGTGTCGTGAAAAACTTCATACCTGTTTCGGAGTTTTGGACCGAATTTCGAACAATATGCAACGGAGTGTTAGAACAAATATAGACAGTTAATTTTAAATCTATACATCGAATATTAGCTTGGTAGTATCATATTCTCTTTGGACATAGAAAGTGTAGCTATGAGCCATTATCTATAAAAACTGAGTGTACATTTGAATACATAACCAAGGTAAACACAGCGAAACAATATCGGATATCCGGATAATTTAGAAATATCTATATAGGAAAAGTATGATAATACGGATATCTGGATAACGGAAAAATAGTAATGATAGATATCTGTATGGTAGATAATATTTGGAAATTCAGTTAATAAAATTCTGGATGGCAGATAATATTCGGATGACGGACAAACCAGATAACATAAAATCTAGATGACCGATCCAGATGGCGAATAAAATCCGGTTGAATGATACCCAATGATGAGCATCCGGATAAAGGATAAAATCAGGATGACGGATAATACCCGAATCCGCAAAAGATTGATTAGATCCAGAAGTGATAGCTATGCTCAAAGGTCTCACACGATACATTTAATGGCATAACGGAATCAAATTGGGAATGTATCACATTTCTGAGCATATCAAATCAAGCGTCAAAACTGCATTAAAAATTATTCACTCGAACATTCTTTTCCGAGTTGCATTCTTCATGCATGCTTCTGATTGAAATGATCTGTTTTACCTGTATTATTTGATTTTTTTCTTCTAATTTTCCATCTTAGAAAAGCAGTTAAAATAGAAGACAACACACAACATCGCTTAAATAAGAAGATATTCAAACTGTAAAATGAAGTTGGTACTTTCCTATAATAGATAAAACATTTCGTTATCAAATACAGTCCTCAATATTTGCATCACTTCCCCAGTAGCACATGCGGCTTGGCCGTTCATGAGACCCATACAGCCTCACATCGTCAACGCGGGCGGAAGAGCGGCCCGCTTGAGCTCACGTCGATCGATATGGGATCGGCATCGATTGTCGGTATCACTAATTTACCTACTTTCTAAAACTATAGTAAGTATTGTGCAAATAATAAATTGATTTTTTTACAAAATGTTTTCTTCGTAATGAATAAATAAAAATTAAAAAATAGAGCACTCGTCATGGAACCATATCGATCCATGGTTTGATCAAGTCGATCCATATGGGCAAACCGATGTTTATTCAAGCAACGCTATATCCCTCTGGTGATAACATAAAAGTTCATGTTGTAGTCAACACGCAGTAATCTTTATTTGGTGACAAAGTTGTTCATCGAAGCATGTTAAAGTGCAGAAGTAACCTGCTCTTCCACAGGGACACAGACAAATAAAGTGTTCAAGTTGATTGTGTTTTTCCCAAAGAGTCTTTGATCACTGTAAGTACATACACAAACCAACAAGATTTATAGTTATATTTATTATGCTGACACCTCACTTGAAGCCTATCTCGGTGAGTCTGCAAGAACATTTTTTTCTTCAACAGGTTAATTTCCGCCCACATACAGCTCGGGTTTCGGGAATGTCTTATAGTACAGGTACCACTATTCGTTAACCTGCTCAGTCTCCTGAATTATTACATACAGCGCATCTATAGGACTACCTAACTGACAAATTAGTTCAGACAACAAGTAGCCTACATGGGATCTGGGGTGGCACTACCGTAGTTGCAGGGGGTAAGAGCTCTGATGATATAACATCAATTTGAAGTACAACACGCACAAAAAGTTCATCCAACCTTCATTTCTTTATTTTGTATGCATTTAAAGATGAATATCCATCAAGCGAATGTTATCACTGGATGCGTGGTTTTCGCTCGTCACCTTGTCCCAAGATAGTTCCTGTTCGATTTCCGATGAGAAAACAATAAACGTAGTGATCCATATTAAACTGGCAGTACCTTCCTTAGGACATCATCTCAGTCTGATGGAAGAAAATGGAGAAATACAATTTGTTCAACTTGTCATAAACCTGCTTCCGAGAATAACATCAAGTATCATCATATTAAATTACAAAAAAAAGAAAGAAAAAACGGTAAGAGACACTTTGATTCCAGCACTTGAAATACAAGTAAGCAGAATAACCAGAAACAAAAAGGAAACACACACAGAACAGAAGAATATTCATTTTTAACGGAATGTCGTTTAATACTAATAAGAATTTTTCAGAACGAGTAAAAATTAAACCATAAAGAGTTGACTCGACGGATTAAAGAAAGAATGTATCATAAAACAAGTGGAACATCAATAATGACACACTATTTCGTTGCTTCCGACCACTTGGGTATCAATCTATGCATATCAAAAGAAACGGAATGTTTTCCTTCTGGACAGCGATATCTTGAAAGCAGACAAGAAAAATACGACTGGGAAAAAGGGTGAAGGAAGAGACCGAGGCAATTCACTGTTAGAGGAGTTTATAGCACGGAGGCATGAACGCAAGAGATCCACGAAAGCTATGATTATTTTTATAACCCGAAATCAAAATGGCTTAAATTACCGAGAAAGAGAAGCAGATAAGACTGCTATTAAACGCATAAATTCAAGGTCGGTACAACGAAATTTTTAGCGTTTTCTGTATTCATTCTGGTATTAACGGCCTTGAAGAAGAGAAAGAAATGGAATATCAAAGGACACACGTAGGGAAGAGGAACTTAGTTCGGGAAGCAGAACCAAACTGATATAGAGTTTACTCCATCTTGACTCAACAGACCAGGACTACTTATACAAGCTATTTACTGGTTCGATCATCTTAATAGCTATATTCTACAGGTTTAATTTGCATCTCACAATATACAGAAGTTATAAAACGGTGCGAACTAAAAATTATCATAGTCCTCATTCATTCAGACTTAGCCTTTAAACTAATAAACTACTCTTCCATGGCCTACCACAAAGATTTTGTTCAAAAAGTACATCACGTAGTCAGCGCATCGCCTTGGAGACCAGAGTCTACTATTCCTTAATTTAAGCAGTTCCCCAGTTGGCATCACGGTTTAGGGAACACCGAAATTAGGAGCACCCACCGGGCATCGAGCTAAGATCGGTCGCATCGAAAGTCTTTTAAGACAAGTTTCGTATTCAAGTTTACTTTGGCGTGAAGAAGTTTATTCTATGTATGTCGTTGCAAAAGAAATTGGGAAATTATAACATCACTAACTATATTCAATGTATGACGTTGAAGAAGAAATGGTGAAATTATAGCATTTTTTTTTTTAACTTTATTCTATGTATGATGTTGACGAAGAAATGATGAAATTATAACATCCGTAATTTTATTCAATGAATGGCGTTGAAGAAGAAATTGTGAAGTTACAGCATCCCTGACTTTATTCAATGATTGACGTTGAAGAAGAAACGGTGAAATTATAGCATCCTTACCTTTATTCAATGTATCATCAAGCATTCACCTACTGTGACTGAAGGGTAGCAAGGAAAAACCGCCGTGAGAAGCTCTGGAGCGAGTTTTGTACCCAGATTGTCCCTATTACAAAGCGAGCGCAAAGCTACCACGCTAGTTGACTGAATTCCTATTAACGTCCTAAACGAGCTGTTGAGCTTCTAAGCACCTACAGTTTTTGGTAAAGTGGGTTCCAAGCTACTGTGTTTATTGGTACCCCGGCGGGATTTCAACCCTTCACCACGATCACGCTAAGTCTCACTGTCCTTCCTTCAATGTCTTGATAGGAATGAAATAACAGAGTAAAAAAAGTACTGTTTTCCACCAGTAAAACAAGTTGCTGCATTTTGGCTCATTCTTAGAAGCAAATTTCAAATGTAACTGCAATATAATTCAATTGTGAAGACATTTCTTACCTACATTTGATATGAGTTTTTTTTATTTAATGTGTTTTATATTGTCCACAAACTTCGGAACAAAATAATATATGCTTTTATTTGCGTCCTTTGTAACAATATTCCTGCATACCCTTCCATGAATAGACTTTTAGCTGCTTAATAGTTATCTAGCAAATCAAAATAGCTCTGTTCGTTCCAAATTCCCGCGATATGGTTTTCACGCACAGACAACATAAAACTACGAAAATCAATAAAAAAATCTTGTTAAACTGTGCGGCTTAAAGAGAAAACTTGGGAGGAAAGTTTCTTGCGAGAAATAAGGCACGTAGTAAAATACAAGGGGAATCACGTTCTAAATTAAGGTAACAACAATAAAATCCATGCGCTACCAGGCAATGTCTGTAAACAAAATGGAGAAAACACGAAATCAATAACACAAGTTCATGAAAAATTCAACAAGGAAAACAGAGCAATGAACTTTCCAGAAAAACGTAAAACAAGAGAAAAATTCGCTACAAAGATATATGTACCTTGTATGTAAAGCATATACGAACGACAACGTGTTTCACTCGAACAATTTGTTTCGGGATTGTACACAAAATACGTATCAAATTACAGTACTTTTTAAAAGAAAAATACTGTTAAGCTGTGAAAGAAATTTAATAAAACTATAGCTCGGGCATAAAAGTTAAAACGAAGAAATAAAAGACTTCAGGAAGAGTTACACATTAAAGCTGATCGTGGCTCTCTTCCACCTCCTTCTCAGTTGATTCTTTAGAAAAAATATACAACAGTAAAATAGTCTTTTAAATTCATAGTGACCTACAATTGCGGGAAGTTGTAGGAGTTTTAGGATATCAGCGACCAGCGTGCTTTTGGATGTTAAATTGAAGACAGTCTTTCCCTCATTTATAACTACTAAGGTCTGTAACACTGTGAACAAACAAACAAAGAAAAAACAAACGAAAAAGCTTATTTTTTACACTTTCTTGGTACTTTCCAGAAACTACATTTGATTACTTCTCATACACTTACTTACTGTGCACAATAAAAGTGTGAATTTCGTTACAGCATAATTTCTTCTTTACTCACCACTGCTAGAGTCCATCTTTATTTATTAGAGTCTATTTCTACTCGGAGCTATATCTAATACAATCAAATCAGATGAGAAGCGTAAGTGCAAATAAAATTCTACGAGGGTGATTCAATAAGTGCTAAGCCTAAGTATGGCGTAATACTCGAAAGGTGACGAAAGTCAGTGAAACGATTATATCATACTTCTGAAGTATAAAAACGAGTTTTATTAGTTAAGTTTTGAGAGGCTGCCAATGATGTCTGTGAATATTGAAATAAATCTATGAAACATCGTTCGGTGATCAAGTTATTGACAAAAGAAGGCATAACACCGAACCCATGGTTGCAGTCTATTGTGATACTGCACCTTCGTATACCACTGTCAAAAGGTGGGCTGCCACGTTTAGGCATAGGATAACGTCACTCAAACATGACCCCAGCCAGGCCACACTGTAGACATCACCACAGAAGAAATGTGTTCGAAAGATGGGAAATATGTGAAGGAAAACCGATGTGTGACAGTTCCTCAGACAGCGATGAAAATTGACATCAGGAGTGGGTGGAAAATTCGTGGAGTAGGTGGAAAATATTCTGCATAAAAAGCTGGAAATGTCGAAGATGTGTACCAGATGGATTCCCCGAATATGGTGTGGAAGCACAGATCTCTCTGATCACACAAGTTCAGAACGCAGAAGTCCGCCAGGAAGATCTTGATCACCATTTCTCGCAATGAAGAGGAGCCGATGCTCATTGGTTATTAGTAACATAACACCACCATTCCATAAGAGGTATTTTATGCCAACATGATGATTCGTCTCCGACGGGCAACAAAGGAAAAATACCATGATAGTTGCTCTGGGACGACAACGCCCCGCACACACGGCTCAGATTACCCAGACTGCTATTCAGCAATACAGATTTGAGCTTCTCCAGCCGCCAATGTATTCACCAGACCTGATACACAGTGGCTTACCAAAAAATAAAGGAGTACATTACCGTGAGTATAATGACTTGAAGTAAGTCGTTCAGACAGGCTTCACCTTTAACGTCTGGCACGAATCATTTTTTCTGTACGAATTCGATGGTATGAAATGGTAAATGCGTTGAAGTAAAATAAACTACGTATAAAGATGAGAGTCATTTCAGACATTTATCTTTTACAAATGTGTTAAGCTTAGAACTTAATGTTCGTCTCTCTCGTATGCTACTTGCCACCGAAGTCACTTCTCAATTAAATTATGTTTACTCTTTTCTTTCACAGACTGCTCTTACGAATTCTAAAATTGACAATCTGAAGCCGTCACAATCAATATTTTTTGCAAACAATACGCTAATTATATACAATAGTACCAGACTATCTTCAAATTAGCTATCTCAGCATCTATCACATGTATAATATAGCCCCTTATTCGGCCTCACGTTTATCATTGTCCGGCTTATCTCTTGTCTCAAAAGCTTACAGACAATGTGCCAGTCTTGGCACAGTTTTCTAAACTTAGATTAGTCTTATTTCTTCCAGGATTCCATTTTATTATAATGGATAAAAGTCGAGAGACAGGAGGAACGTTTCGCTTAAATAAACTGATTTATTGACAGTTTCTCCGAGCAATATTTCATATTGAGTTTCATAATTGACTTTTAATTTATATATAAGATATAATCTCGAAGAAGATCATAAATAATTTTAAGCTACGAAAATACATCCATAACAACTTTACATTAAAGTTTCAAAATAATCCAACAGAATTTTTACGAATAATTTAACCTTAAAACAGAACTAATCATTCTTCTGTGATGTTGATACAATATTCTTTCCATAAAGAAATAGGAAAATACACGACTTTACAAAATATTGTGTACTGTAAAGTGAACAACGAGAAATTCATCATTTTAGTTTTTTGTCTTTTCCTATACAAAACTTTTTCACTGACAATCTTTACTTGAATACCAGTAACCTATGTAATGTTCACAGGGTGAACAAACATGCTTCACGCAATTGAGAAAACGGAAATAGCTTCTAATAAAACTATGAAGAATTTACTACTACTACCACTACCACCACCAATAATAATAATAAGAAGAAGAAGAAGCACAAGAAGAACGAAATGAAATAAGTCCAAATATGATTAATTTTACAAAAGTATTATAACTAATCTTTCTTTCTATATTACCAATAAGTTATTAGAAAATTAGAAATTAATAAATAGCTATAGAAATATGCAGAAGTTAGAAAGATTGTTAGAAAATTATTCAAAATTAGCGTGACCACTAATACCATTAACGCAAATCAAATCCTAAAAAGGCTTTTTTTCCCTGTGTAAGAATATTATATATAATTATATTTTAACTCCTTCCTCACACCAAAATGATGACATAAAAAATATAAAACATGTTGGAAAATGTAGAAAAAGTTCATCACTAAAATGAGTAGGTATCAAACCTAGGTCCCTTACTTCTCAGGTGATTTATTTAACACTGGTTTTTCCATGGGCGACAAGACCAACTTCTGTGCTTACAGCTAATTCCTCAGAACCAGTTCACGTTGGTCCAGTTCAATTCTGTTGCTGTACAATGACAGCCAATCAACCAATCATTACTATCTGTGCATATTTCAACTAATAAACATGCCTTAAACTACACTATGTGACTTTTTCCTTCTATTGTAACTGATATGGTAAAAAATTGTCACGCATAAATGTAGGCTTTGAAATTATTAGTAAAGTAAAGAACTCTCTATTTTATCAACACCATTAACAATAGCAAAAGAAACAAGTGAGGTGGAGCCCAGTCGGGGACTGTGCATATAAACTACCGCCAGGCTTCAAGCATCCTACTTATATGATTATTGTTCCGTTGCAAACGGATGGAGAGACCTTTCCAACGACACATCAACCACCTTCCTAGCATTAGTTGTTCCTGAGTTAAAAGTCGTAGAGAGACAGCAGACGGACAGAGGGGGCACAAAAGACTTCACAACACTTGCTGCTGAAGCCTAAAAAAAGGCGATCGACATTTTCACAGTTTACCTCAGTAATTTAGTCTGGGTAAACACTCACCTGTCACAGCATTAATTTTAAGAATTCCGCTCATAATCTTTGTCCCAATACTTTGTCCTCTCACTTTGATCTATCAATGCTCGTATTAGCTTTGATATTAAAAAAAAATGAATATAAACAACACAAATGATCCAAAAATGTTTTCTTAAGAAGCACTATGACGCTGTCCTTAAAAAAAGGTTTACAATTAGTTAGAATGAACTTGAATAAAGATGTGTCTATACCTGGGACGATTAACCTTCAAATTCTACAGTTACATTGTCAGAACATTTTAAAACGTGCCGAAAAAGAAATGGGAACTATTCTTTAAAAATACTCTCAAATTGCTTCACTTCAGGTTGACTGACCCACTGAATTGTTATTAACGTCCTAAACGAGCTGGTGAGCTTCTAAGAACAGGACCTACAGTTTTTGGTAAAGTGGACTCCGGCGGGAACTGAGCCCGTGATCACGCGCACAGAAAGCGAGCGCTTTAACTTCTCGGCCACCACGAAGTAAATTCACTTCAGGTAAAATGCAGCTTTGTAATAAACTTCATCACTTCAAAAGTACTACTTTCTTTCTTTAATTGAAAGATGGATTTTTTTTTTATTATTTTAGAATATCTAGATTATTAGGCTTCTGAAGCGTTAGTACTGACACATTCTACTTTTACCGCCCATACCGTATCTTCCTACTTTTTCTCAAATGTTTAAACAAGAGAAGTAACAATCAAACTTTGGAAAGTAGCCCAAATAATATCCATGAATGTGTGTCCATTGAACTCATTGAGATTTTGAAATTATTATGACTAAGAACATCATAGCCCAGGCCTTCTAATCTCAAACACATATATTCAATGCCATGTGGACTATGTGGTGGACAAAAACCGTGTGCGTGGGTTTTCTCGGGGTTCTCCAGTTTCCTCCCACTTTCTTCATTCCATCATCATCCGTCCGGCGTGAACTAACGTTGCCTAAAGGCCTTAAAATTTAATTCAAAATACAAATATTCAAAGTGTGGATTAGATCATTTGAAAGACATTTATACAATTGGCTGCTTTGCGAAATTTCGTAATGTTTAGCAATGAGTAACAGTGCCCCTTCAAGAATTATACGGATATAAACAGCTTGATGCGGAAAAAAATAATTTACTGTATAAATGAAATGCTCTAGTGTGATCTACGTCTTACCTGAAATCCGTGCCGGCCGGGTGGTCGAGCGGTCTGCGGCGGTAGGCTATCGACTCAACGGTCCCGGGTTCGAGTCCCGGCAGGGGCATGGGTGTGGATTTTAACACTTAACAGCTAAAGGCAAATCGTGACGGGCCGAAGTCCAAAGTTACTAAACTGGCCCATATAAAAATAAAGTTTACCAAAGTTTTTACCTGAAATCCGTTTTACTGCACAACAGCAGTGTTATGTAGGTTGCATAAAGCCCAGTGTGTTCTAACGGTAACATGACTTTCTCGATTTCTGGAAACTTAAACATTATGAGAAAAGGTACAAAACGGGCGTATTGTATCCATTAATTGTAACAGGTATCTAATACCTAAGAGTCAGAAGCTACCACACGGCTTTGATTTCTTGGGTATAAATGAGGAACAAAACCTCCAAATTTTAACGTCCCAGTCGCGCAAGTAATCCACACTGTCGAAAGAAAGAAACGAAAGTATAAAGATACATGACCCGATCCCACCTAACCTCTACAAACCCATGATTGCGTACAAAAAATGCAGGAAAGCAATTATTAATGACAAATATGAACAGATAGAAATGTATTTTGAAAAAAAAAAACGAAAAAGAATCATTTAACCCCGCCGAGATTCAAACCTGTGTTCTTTCACTCAACAAGCCGACGTCGTGACCACTTATATCCACGGTCGAAACTTGCAAACAGTGGTTTCTAAGTTTTATTTACACTGCACGTGCGCAGACGTCATTCGCGCGTGGAGTTTTCCTGTTTAACGTCCTGTTCAGAAAATTGATAGTTTCCATGGCAAAGCTTTGCTTTATACACTTCAGAGAAAAGAAAATAATTGCTGAGCAAAGCAATACGTTGTAATTAAAAATGAAAAACGTGTAGCAGTTGCAACAAATAACTAACGACTTGGCTTCATCAGATACACTGTCTGATGGTCGATGTTTTCATGGGTAACATTTCCCTTCTATTAACAGAATGGGTACCCTCTTGGATACGACTTCAGTGTACCCATAATACTTATCTTTCTTGTTCCAAACATCTGCTGTACCCATTAATTCATGGGTGCATGTCATGGATACGTTGTGTACCGATAATTATTGGCAGTACATTGAATGGAATTGTGGGTACAAAACGCCAGGTTTCTACTCACAATGTTTAAGAGGCAGTGGTGAACCCAGGGTTGGGTTTCGAGGGGCGATTCTTTGCCTCCCAGTTCTTGGGAGGAAACAGATTAATTGAAACACAAACGATAGTAAAATATGAATCCCTGTGCCCGTCACTGTCTCTAAAGCATAGGGGGTACAGGTACGATACATAGGTACAGTTTTTGCAGTGTAGGATATACTAAACGAAACCTTTTGATGAGAGCAATTGATCTACGTAATTCTTAAATGGTTATCCCCCTTCCCCCGTGCTTTTGCGGTTCGAAGAAACCTCATCATTACAACACTGTAATATTGATCGAAGATTCAAAATGCCTCACCCTAAAGGACATGCTGTTGAATTTTGGTAAACAAACGTAGATGTGACCTATGGGACATCTTTGACTGCCTACCAGTTCACCAAAACATTATCAACTGCTAGTTGCTCTCATCTGGCTCTGTTTATCACGTTTCATCTCCATTGGATATGCATTTCTGGGTGCGAAATTTTCAATGCCCCTCAGTACTCGTATATTAATGAAAGCTAATAGTCACTAGATAATTATTTTTAAAAAAGTTTACGTCAGTAAAGAAACTTTAGATATATCGGAATAAAAACCATCTTCTGTACTTCATTATTATCACCTTCACACTGAATCTTTCGTGGTGTGTAAACTGCTAAATATATACAAATCCTGTCTACTCCATGCAACTACATTTTCAGTCAAGCTGAACAAAGAAAAATAAACTGTTTTAAAATAAATTTATATACAACAGTCAGGTAATATAAGTCTATTTTCTTGCCAGTTTTTTGTTAGTAATGGGCTCTGTGGTCAAAGTAACAAAATTATTATACTCTTTCCAAATTAACGTAATTGAAATATAGTCGAATTTACATCGAGATTAAAATGTCGCAAAATTGTTATCCTTCATTTTCATAGCTTTTCTCATACATATTAATATAGGATGTGTATTCGTGAACCGTGTCAGTTCACCAAAAAAAAAAAAAAAAAAGTTTTATACCTACGCAGTGCCTAGTTCTCATTTATAGAAACTACTCATAAACCTTTTGGCACTAATTACTATCAATGCATTTGCATATAGGCACTAAAATGGCGTTTCATAACAATAATAGTTTTCTTATAACATCCGTGTGTATCGCTGGTGAATGAGTGGTTTCAATAGTCCATTTGTAATATAAAAAAAAAACCGAGTTCGATTCTCGCTGCGAACGTAAGCAGTACACAACCCATCTAAAACTGTAGGTTCAGCCCTTACGACACCATTTCCATCTGGTGGAAGGAAAGTAAAACCCACTATTGGTTCACCTTGTGCAAGAACGTTTGAGCAGCTACGATGTTAAGTCCAATAGAAGATAATGGTTTTGTGTTTCACATCGGGACAGGGTTTCACAATTTAAACCCAAATTGGTAGCAAGTTACCCATGCATTTGTTCCAAAAGTTCTGGATTCGGGAGGTCGTGGGTTCAATCCCAGCGGCCGACCATCTTGACTGAATTTTTTTCAGGGTTTTCCTCAGTCACACTAGGCAAATTCCGGGATGGTACCTTCAACTTAGGCTCTGGCCGACACCTTCTTGCATCCTTTTCCCTCCTCCATCTCGGCCTGAGCCTTACATGAATAGCCCTGTAAACTAAAAATAATATCTTTGAGGCCATTAAGCGGTCTATCTTTACAGTAAGCATTATGAAGTGCAATCTTCTGGAAAAGGGAGAAAAATTCAGGAATCAAAAACAAACTATGCAGGAGACTGTCCTGAGCATTATACTAGGTATATCTGTTCTTGACAAACACCATACCAAATCTACAACAGGATGTCCATCCCTACGTACATCGAGACATTTTATATAGCATCTGTATAACATATCAGACTCGGTCCAGTGATCACTTAACTGTTCAAATAAATTACTTTACAGTAATACACGAAGTAGGCTATCTCCTTACGAAGAAAATTATTTATGCTCCTCAAAATACTTGTGAAACATTCATCTTTACAACCTAAAGTTGATTTCAAGATCAAGAACAATTCAAAAATTATTACAATATTCCGAAGTAAGACAGTCTGCGTATATTTTAATTTCAATGTTTCCCGAAAACTTTATCGCTCAAGTTTCACCCTTATTGGCCGAAATTATGAAACACCAATGGAACACTACTACTGAAAAAAGAATTTAAAAAATTTAATTACAAATTAAAAGATGTTGCACTCAACTAATTCCAAGTTCAATGAAAATAAAACATGAACTCCGTGCACAATCAGTATCATATTTTCGAAGGAACCGATTTTTAGTGTTCCAATCAGATACATATTTTGCGAGTACAAGCCCCTTCGTGTCACGCCAACGAAACATTCTATTTTTGCTGCAACATTTCCGTCATTCAAACGATAAATGCGTGTACAGCAAGAAAACAAAAACAAACCCAAGTACAAGTAATTACGTTTCAAGACGAAATATTTTGGATTCGACATTACTCTACTTGACCACAGACCCTGATTCTGAATGCAGAATGAATGTTAAAACAAAAAAATAACACACAAAATATTAGCAAAGGCTTTTCGTTAAAACAAGTGAGCACATACAGGCACACACACAAATGACAAGTTGAAGCTTGCGAATGGATCAGGTCCCAGTGGCGATTAGACTATATAGTATATTAGGGACCTTCCATGACGTCACCTTACCGGCGGAGGAGATAGATGAACTGCGGCGACGCTTGGGAAGACGTGGATGTGGCGTTGCTGCCAGTCCCTGTGAATCTGGAAGGATGTGTCTTTGAACCTCGGAGAAGAAGGTGGACCTGGTCCAGACTCCTGCAGTAAGAGCAAATTAAAGAGTTCAAAATGATCCTATTGTGCAAACACAATGGCCTACCTACCTTCTACCTACAGACATAGCTACAACGTTCAGAAGAAAGAGCTTGGTTTAAGTGGAGCAGCACTACAAAACAAAAGCGAGAACGAACAATAAGCAGATATCAAATCAAGACTACAAAAGTGATACGCAAGCGGTCTAACACGTAAGATAAACTGTAGAAACCTTAATTAATAAATAAACTACTTATAGACGAATACACTACAACCATACACAATTATGGTAGTCTCAGTTTTGCTGAAAATAGAAAAATAATTATTTACACGATAAGCATCGGTCTCATCTGATAGAGCAGGTTCCGTCGTAAATCAGATGTTACAACACTAGCTTATTCCAAAAAGTATGGTAACCAGCCTTCTTCTGTGTTACAGTAATCCCAGTGCATCTGCACAACATCTTTCATGATTTATCTATCTCACAAATCTGTGTTAAAAGAACATTAGATTTCATGTACCTAATGATACAAGTACAATTCGACAGATATAAAATTTTGAAGTTACTCATCAAAGCCTTATTGATTGGTATTTGTAAATCAAACGGTGAAGTTTATCGCGAAGATTCCGATACTTGGTTTTCTTATTGCTCCAACCATATTTATTTAACTTTTGTGTTTTTGAATTATCCACGCGAATAATAAAATACTAATAAACTCTTTTGTAAACAATATTGTATTACTTTCATGCCCCCACACGGACGTATTAAAAAAAAATGGAAGTTTGTGTCAATCTATAAACAAAAATTTCACTTCAAACACTGCTGTTTGTGAAGTACAACTTAATAACTTTCTGATAAACTTACACCACAAACAGAACGGCAATTTTCCTTGACCACAAGCAGCAAAGAGAGTAGAACTCTTTTAAAAACTATTATTCTACTGATTGAAGGAGAAAAACGTTTTAGACCTTCCTTTTGAGTGCTTCATTCCCTCTACCTATCATTTAATTTTGTTATCGGTAGTATAATTCTTTCAGACGGTTGCCAAGGATAGTTAAGTATACTCCAGAAAGTTGTCTAAGCACTGGTAGTAATACTAGAATACTAAGAAAAGTACTATTTACGAAGACTAGAAAAATTAAGAACAATGTTGACATTTTGGTAAGCAAGCCCAGTAATACTTATTAACACCTATTAAAACAACTACAACAGATTTTGAAACATTTCTTTTCGCTAAGAAATTTGAACGCTCGTAAAGTAGAACATCATATCCAAGACCTTCAAACTTCTCATCTAAAACAAACACACTGAAATTGTGGATTAGTTCATTTCATAAATATTTTTTAGCAATTACTGTGGCCAGTTTCCAAATTATTAGTGTTGCTTGTTATTTATCCGTTATATTAAAATATTCCACCAATAAGGGGCGTGCGTACTAAAAACATCTTAAAATGAAAGATATTTTTTTAAAAATAAGTGAAAAACTGTTTTCTACCTCGCATACGAACAGGCGTCTTGTTTTCAAATCTATTCAAGCTACTGTGAACAATAGTCTATCAGAAACAGAGGTTTTGAAGTGTACAAATGTTAAGTCGGATAGTGAGAAACAACGTAATAACATCAATAAAATTGGTTAAGGGTCTTGCGTGATATGTTCCTATAAACTACACAGGACTTATCACAATGATTACCGCAAATCATTTATACCGTTCAACTATGCACAACACAAAATGTCGACATCATTATTCCAATAAAGTATGAAGAATAAAATGTTAATTACATATTGACGACATGCAGAGCGTATAAGGCCTCTTAATTGAATGTTTTATCAGATATATGGCTTTTACCGATAAAAAATGATATCATTTTAAGGTAAGAAAAATGTTATTAACGAATCAAATAAACGAAAAGCAATATAATCTGAAATTTTACAGATCAATATTTGATGAATATAACACGTAAGTATGGGAGAGAAAAGTAACTGAAGAAAAAAATAATTAAAAAGTAAAATTAACCTTTGAATTTAAAAGTATTTCTTACTGTGTTCAGCACAGTTCTTAGCAGTTGAAAGTGAACTGATCAAACGAAATTTATATGTGATGTATTTTTTCAAACAGGCGTTTATGGCTCTCATCAATTCCTCTTCCTATGAAACTAAGAGCAGAAAATCGCTGTATGAAACAGCCACCAACAACGTAGCAGAATTCTTTAGTAAATAAAAATAAGCATTGGGAAACGTTATAACTTGTCTTACTTATAGCAATTGGGCAAAAACTAAGGTAGTTTCAAAATATGTTTGCAAAAGGTGTTAAATAAGTGTATATTTTTATGTTGTTTTAAAGGGCAGAGTCTGGAAGTGACACGTATAAAAAAAAGTAATCAGAAATAAGTTAACTGTGATGCTATAATCCCTGGGCCCCTGAGATTATAGCCATATTATTTGAGGAGTTGCATAGAAGAACGGGTTGAGTCGTTTTTACGTTTCGTGGCCTATTATTAACTATACTAGACCTCCACATATAAGAATATATGAATACTAGCTAATTTGCCCGTCCGTTGTTACAGGGTCCAGAGGTTTTTCTCCCCACTACCCTACCCCTATGGGATGTCGAACCGAAAAACTACACCAGTGTCCAAAATTAAAGCAAAAGGAAGCAATCTCTACAGAGTATTTCTTGAAACACTTGGTGTTACAGGAAGGTAGTATGAGTATGGTATACAAGGAAACCAAAACTGCAAAGCAACAGTATTTATACTTGAAAAATACACAATACAGTTCATCTTATGGTTGCAATATCACAAAAGGATACGAGCCAGAATTATATTAATAAGATAAAAAAACGAAATAAAGTGAGACACCCCCAAAATTGAGCTTAATAGGGTATATGGTCACCCATAGCAGTGATACAAGTCTGACAACAATACGACATACTAAGGACAAAGGCAGCGAGAAGATCTTGTGGCAGCAGCTCCCATTATTTATGCGGAGTTATTGTGAGTGCATCAAATGAGATGAATGGCCGTGATCGCGAAACAACTTGCCTTGCTAGGTTGTCCGAAACATGTTTAGTTGGATTTAAGGCCGGTAAACGCACTGGCCAGTCTAAAAATACAACTGTCCCAGTTTCAAAAAAAGTCGTCCACAAATGCAGCTCTATGAGGGCGGGCATTGTCATCGCTCAGGAAGAAATTTTCTTCCACATGCTGCTGAAATTCTCTCAGATGTACTGCCAAGATCTGATCGCGACATCTGGTAGCAGTTTTGCCTAGTCCATTCACCCTGGTGGTTTCGCGTAGAGGCGTTCTTCAAATGCTGCTAATGCTGGCCCACAACATCAACTCGCCACTTCCGTATTGATCAAGTTCGATGATGTTGAAAGGATTATATCCTGTTCCTGCTCTTCCCAGATGAGGCACCGTCGAGAATCAGACTACAGAGTAAACCGTGACTCATTACTGAATAATAGGAACGTATAATTTTCACCTGTCCAATGATCGTGATCTCGACAACATTGTAGACGATTCCTTCTCTGAGCAGCGTTCAAAGACAAACAAACTACCAGTCACCCTGCATACAGTTATCTTGCTCCTAGCCTTCTATGCACAGTTTTCCGAGATATTTGCCTTCCTGTTGCAGGAGCGTGGTCTGATGCCAGTTGACGGACGGTACTCCAATTGTGGCGCCAGGCGTTTGTCAGCAAATAACGATCTTCGCTTCCAGATATAACTCTTGCTGTCCTCGACCGACCTTCTAGACGTGTCTTCAATGTCTATCAACAGTCTTCAAGGACGATTAACTACTGAGGAATTTATTCTGAGTTATCTTACTACTTTGGTCTGTAGCTGTCCAGCTTCAAGCCTTCCAATGGTTCTCCAGCGTAAAGCGTCACAGTCTTCTTTTAGCCATTTCTAAGCTGTTCAGAATCATTGGTATCATCTAGCATTAAGAAACACTGATAATCAACAACTTCGTATACGTCATTTTTAAAGTCTAGGGCTACAGTCACTTGCTATACTAGCGCCAACCCTTCGTTTTTATCATTAACTATGTCTTTCTACATTAAAACGGATAGAAATATGTTTTTGACCATGCGTAGATATCATACGACATTTTAAAACAATTATTTATAACTTTTTGCAAATATTGCTTTAATTTTGGACACTAGAGTAGGTTAGCCGTTGTTACCAGGTGTGTAAATATGAAACCGGAATTTATGCATAGACTGGCGTTAGCTGTCAATGTGATTACCGTAAAACTGCGTCCTTGGCACCACTTGCTTGTTTTGACTGCTGATAACGATTTGCAACTCACAACCAGACAAGTTTCATGTCATAGGATAGTGTTTAATAGCGTTGAACATGGCGCAATTTGTACCTACAAACTAGGATGTGCGGACAGCATTGATTTTTTGTTACCATTTGAAGAAAACTGCTGCAGAATCGCATCGCATGCTTGTATGAGGATGACGCTCAAACGCAACAACAACTCGCAGATCAATTAAATGTGACACGAGAAGAAGTTTTCATACGTTTAAAAGCCATGGGCAAGATTCAGAAGGTGGGAAAATGGGTTCCACATGCATTGACTGAACGACAGCAGGAAAAAGGTACAAAAGGAAATAATTTCTCCATCGAATTGTGACTGGTGACGAAAAGTTGATATATTTCGAGAATTCTAAGCGTAAAAGATCATGGGTAACTCCAGGAGAACCGGCGACATCGACTGCAAGACCAAATCGCTATGGACGGAAGACAATGCTTTGTGTTTGGTGGGATCAGAAGGGAGTGATCTGTTATGAACTGCTGAAACCTGGCGAATCCGTTAATACCCAAAGTTACCGACAACAAATGATCGATCTGCATACGACCAGAATATGACCAAAGACAACAAAAAGTGATTGTGCTTCACGATAATGCACCCTCCCACACAGTAAAACCGGTCAAGGAAACGATTGCGACGTTTGGATGGGAAATCCTTCCGCATGCGGCTTACTCACCAGACTTGGCGCCCACCGATTTTCACTTATTTGCATCCATGGAACACACACTTGCTGACCAGCGCTTCACATCTTACGAAAATGTACGAAAAGGGCTTGATGACTGACTGGTTTGCAGCACAAGAGGCACAGTTCTTTTGGTCTGGCATCCACACATTGCCCGAACGATGGTAGAAATATGTCGCTACCGATTGCCAATACTTCGAATAAAATACTTCTTAGCATTGTCATCCAATCACTGTGTCTTTTCTGCACATAAATTCCGGTTTAATATTTACGAACCTGGTAATTAATTGAAAGGAAGAATTTTTATATTTGCTCACTTGAAGGTAGTCAGCCCGGCAAATTGCACTGTGGTGTGGGTTGCACAGCATGTAGGGATATATCTGATAGTCACGGTCTATTAACTAATTGAATCGACACTACCGCCTCGCCCCTCCTTCGGGGGAGCCAACCTTTTAACGCGATAGTTAATTCTTCTAGATCTTAAGGAATACATATCTATGTGTAGTGTTATAAAAGAAACGTTTTATTGTTTTTTTTAAAACTCTTCTTTTTCATTTTTTTTTCAAAATGTCGTTCGTTTTTTAGACAGCAAGTATTTAATGCTTTACCCTGCAGACAATTAATGTAATCAGCTGTATTGGAACTAAAGTCCTCACACATTCATCCCAATTTACTATTGTTTTGTTTTCCTGCAGCCTTATGAGGCAAATGATGGGATTACAATATATACGCGCATGCTTTCACTGCCGTACTGCTATGGTTAATATATCTTCACTCTGACAAACATACGGAATTAACTAACGACATATGGACTGAAGTTATTTGGTATAGTTTGTAATAAAACACTAATAAACCTCCAGGGAAATGAAGAAATATTTTGAATTATAGGGAGAATTTAAGTTCCTAGAGATAATACAACTTCGAAGATATTTTTACTGTAAACTGAAAAACTATGAATTCTTATCGCGTATATACAATACGCTAATGTCTAATTACGGTATTATTCAAGGAAAATATGTATTTTTGATCATACGGGGGTCGTTCAATAAGTCCTTAGAAAATCCAAGAGATGGCACTCGTAGAATCGAAAGATGTTTGCTCTTAGTAAGTATCATCTCTCACTAGACTGATGTTAAAGTTTCAACTATATCCATCACGTGGTTTCATTTCCATAGCAACATACTTTTGTTAATACCGAAAAAACAGAAAATGGAAAAAATGAGTTTCGTGCGGTGATTAAACACTTCTATTTCAAAGGTTTAACACCGAAAACATTCAAAGCTGAGTTGGATGAAGTTCACGCCATATCTGCTCCTGTGTTTGCGACTGTTTACAATTGGGTAAATGAGTTTAAACGTGGCCCTACAATCCACAAATGATCAACATTGTTCGGAACGTCCAGTGGAAGTGACTTCCTCCGAAATGATTGACAAAATCCACGATATGGTTTTGAGTGATCGACGAATCAAATGTGTGTGAAATAGTTGAGGCCACACATCCGAAACAGGCATATCACAAGGTACAGTGTTTTCAATTTTTGCACCACAAATTGGGTGTGAAAAACATCTCGGCAAGAAGGGTGCCGTGTTTGCTCTTCCATCAAGACAATGCACGGATTTTCTACAATTCGCTATAAAAACGGTGCGGATATGTGGAAGTGTAGACTGTAGACGTTCTTGCAGAAGCTTTGAAAAACTTAATTTGCAATTAAGTTTGGCAACACTGACAACAGAAGTACATGGAGAGGCATTGTTCCCTACCGTGGTGTTTGTATTATGTAGAAGAATAATCTTGTAAACTTTAGTGCAGATCCGTTTAACAGTACAGAAGCCATTTTCATATTATAATTTATCATAAGGTGGCAATACAGACAAGTGGAGATGCTTGGGGATGTGGAAAACCTAACAGTCGTTTTTCTGGGATGTCCATGAACATTCATTTCCAGTTTGGGGCGGATAAGTCGTGTAGATATTTCTTTTATGGAAAAACAGCTTAATGTCTTTGATTAATTATATTATTATATAAACAACAGGGATTAATATAACTTCCCTGTGATTCATGCAATGCCTTCCTATGGATAATAGCAACATATTTCTATGTTATGTCAAAATGCCTACAGGCATAGGAAATCTGGTAAAATTTGTAAAACTTTCGAAACCGTTTTTCTGAGAATCGCTTTTTCGACTTAAGCCATTCTCTATCGAACTGCTTATTTCTTTCTCACTTTTTTTGGGTTCCTGTCTTACTGCAAAAAAAATAATTCACAAGAAACTTATGAAAGTTCCTTATAACTTCTGTATCTTTCTGGTTTTCTTCTATTATTTTTATTTTCCATGACGAATCCTATGGCGAAAACTGCGGCGATGAAGTTACGAGTTCCGTAAGCCATAGAGTAAGTAAGTACGTAGTAAGTAAGTATGACTACTCGTAATCACAAAATGTTGATCCTTTAGGGAGGAAGATTGAAACCTTTATTGTTGTACCATTGACCTAACCTGAGATATCCGGTTTGAGATCGAACACACGACAACTTCTTCTGGATTGCATACGAGGAAGTACACGATCCTGGGAAAGGAAGTGGCACGTAGTTTGATTCTGAGTTCTTTTAATTTGCCATCCCAATCAACATTGGGCCCTTCAGCTAGCAGTAAATAGGGAGACAATGTCCCTAATGTATACACATAGCAAAGAATACTGATGTTAATTCAACATAATTTTAACACAACATAGTGGTCCGAAGACGACTACCACTTTTGTGGATTAGTTAACAATTAACATACAGGGTTAAGTGTTGCAGTTTTTATCATTTACTTATTTGTGTTATTAGAAGGAACTTTTTTTTAAAGCACAGGAGATATTTAGCAATTTCACACAAAACAGCACAATGTTGTGTCAATATTACATTACACGACTGAAAATAACCACAACAATCTGCTTGATTTATCTACCAGGCTAGCTCCAGCTCGAGGAAAGTATAGTTAAATAAACACGGGTATTTTTTGCTGTGTATGCCCTACTATTTCGGATTTACAAGTACGTAATTAACACAATGTTTGAGAAAACATAGAAAATAACTTTTGACCTTGTATCATACGCTTTGTTTGCTATGAATTTAAAAAGCTACATTTACGCTTTTGCTTTCTCAACCACCTGAAACACATAGAAATGATTATAAACTTTATTTGCATCAGAAGACAAAAGTAAAGGAATAATAAGACGAACGTGTCCTTCAATATCTTAAAGTGCTTTCCCTCATATCGTAAAAGAGTCGGTACATAAAATACGCATACGAATTGTCTCCATTTTCAAGCATTATGGTAATTAATTTTAAAAAGGATCATAATAATAAATTAATTTGTTATTAGTTATAATTATTCATTACTGTCTTCCATTAATTATTTCTTCCTGTTTTAAATTCCTCTTCCGCTCACCTGTCTAAAACACAAAATGCGTTTTATCATTTTTAAATATTTGTCAACATAAAACAAAGATCTGTAATTACACATCTGACAACGCATTACAAACTAACATATATATTCCCTTATTCTCGTGTTTCACACACAAGAACACTCACATGCAGGGAGAGGAATACAAGAAGATCTATGAGTGTGTGTGCATAATATCCGTAAATTATATTGTTCTCTCCATAAAAAATACGTTATCTTTACACAATACAAACATATAAAACAAACATGTATATACACGTGCCTTTGCACCTTTATTCGACATACATTCATGCGTACACACGCACCTACGCACCAACACACACACAGAGAGAGAGACAGACAGACAGACAGAGACATCTACATTGTGCATGTTCACATATATTGCCTTGAATTACGCATACATACGTATCATATTAACGCTCAATGGAGGAGGTCGACTTGAAACGGGCATACAGGGAAAAACTGGAAAATAAGGCCTGAATATTTTGTAATTTTATGGAAACATGTTTCTGTATTACATATCCCCATAATGCCGTAATAAACTTCGATTTTCAAAATAATTATGTAAATTTAACTGTAACGTTATAGACCATTTTGTGAACAACAGTTTTAGTACGCGAAATACAATAAAATTAGGCATTTTTATTCAGTACAAATCTTGAACTGAGTTTCGTAAATATCAACAAAAACGTTCAAGTATTGTATTACTTCTTCACTAAAAAAAAATATAAGCGAACTATTTACAATGACGATAAAAACGTTTAATAGTCTTTGTTCTTTTGCTTACCCATATTCTTTCTTCATCCTTAACAACATTTTCCACATTATCTTTTACCTATTTCAATTAAAATAACAAACATTTTACCACTTTCCGAGTACAAACATGCAATTTAAAACAGGTTACAAGCCGTAGTTGAGGGGCTTGGTGCAGAAATGGTGTAATCCACGAACACCCCTTTTTTGACAATGATATAAATATAAAGAGCAAAGACTTACATCCTCAAATATCACCTTAAGTTCCTTCAATATTTTCGTCGGCAATAATACTGGATTTACCATGTAGCTGTAGCTTATGGTCCTTTTTTCTAAGCAATTTTGTAATGTGGGTTACACCATTTCTGCACTAAGCCCCTCAGTTTTTTAGATATTCAACTAAAATTTCACAAAGTACTACAGTCATGAGGAAATAGAATAGAATTGTGCACCTTTTGTAATTTGGACGCCTCAATTACCAAATGCATACATATACACACATTCATCCGTAATACACATAGTATATAACACATTTTCACACATACTATAGAAGTTGAGTATCCTTATACAAAAATCTGAAAGGCTCCAAAACCCGAAGCTTTTTGACGGCCGACGTCAAAAATGAAAAATTTCATGCATTTCACACTTGATTTTATGCAACGATTGCAATCAAAATGTAGGCGGTATTAAGATGCCCAACCCACCGCCCGCGGCCAGATCCGTCCCACCACATATGTTGCATTTGTGTACCATAAATATGTTAAAAGAAGGTTTTAGTTCTCCTTCTCAATCCATACATGAAATTAGCTTATCTCAACTGAGAAAAGACAGAATGCAACCCATACCAATAACATAAAATTATGTCGAAAATTGTAAGTACAAAAAAAATAATCACTTATTTGATTTTGGCAATTGTCTGCATGTGTGAGGATTTTCCTACGTTTGCGATATTAGCGTTTAAATTTTGCAATTAAATGACGCGTACGATTTGTATGTATCGGTATGTCAGAGGATGCTCTGGCCCGCGAAGATCGTGCTAAATTTTAATGTGGCTCATGGGCAAAACAAAATTGGTTTAGACCTAGTATAGTAACTCACTTGTTTCCTGATGGTTATACGCAACATCTCTTTTTTTTTTTTTTTTTTCACAAATATTTCAAAATCCGAAATTCAAACCACAGCTTTTCGGATAGGGTTATTCATCTATTTATTATAATTTTTTTGCAATGCATTATTCAACATGTTAACACTACACAATGTCTTTGTGTAAGGAAAATTAATAAACTGTTTACAGAAATAAACTTCCAGCTAATTCTTTTTAAAATAGCGTAATGGCAGTAGCATTTATAGATACGCTCGCTTATTTGCATGTTTTGATGTTTAAGAAAAGCGTTGTGTAATAAAATTAGATCATTCCATGTACTTTGCCCCAATTATTACACTCTTTCCCCCCCACCCCCACCCCTGAAAGTAATCAATCAAGGACACGTACAGGCAAATTTCGTGACCCATGATTGACATTTCCGACGCCAGTAAAAGTGTAAAATACGTTGTTTTCTCTTTTTTTTTTTTTTTTTTTTTTCATTCCATATTCAGACATGCGCTTGTCTGACTTTACCTTTGCACGTTCCAAATCTCTTCTTACACTTCCATTTCTGTCAAGCCATAAATGAGCTTTTGACGCAAGTTCTAAAAAACAAGAATTCTTACTGCCCCTTAATTATAAAATAAATTATTGCCAACCCTATTCATTAGCACCATTTACAAGCGCCATAGGTATGAGTTTAATAAAACAAAACCAATTAAACTATTGTTCAAACAGGATACAAAGTAGGCTTTAGTACGAAGAGAAAATCAACATAGACATACATGAGCCAAAGATGCCTAAAGGTTATAAATACATTCAAATACATGGATGAATATTAAATTGTAACACTCACATTTGTGGAAATGTTCTAGTGGTATTAAAAAGGAGAAAATAAGCTTTTCTCTCATATTTTTATCAATCAAAATATAAACTTATACTCCGTAGTGTCAGTTAATATATATATATATTAATTTTAATTTTAATTCCAACTTCCAACTTAAAATTAATGGCGAATATCTTCATCATTTACGGTTCGCTGATGATATCGTCCTGTTTGCTTCAAGTGCAGAAGAACTACAAACCAGAATGGAAGAACTGAGTAACGAGAGTTCGAAAATCGGCCTTAAAATGAACTTAAGTAAAACAAAAGTAATGTACAACCAACATGCTGCAAAGAAGGAAGTTAAGATTAACGGAGAGACAATAGGCATAGTTGATGAGTATGTTTACCTAGGCCAGCTTAAAACATCGAATGCAAAGTTGACTGATGAAATAAATAGAAGATGTAAAATGGCGTGGAGTTCTTTTGGAAGACTACACTTTATTTTCAAAAGCAAACTTCCAATGTGTCTGAAGCGTAAAGTTTATAATCAATGTGTCTTACCTGTAATGATGTACGGGTGCGAAACTTGGACATTGAATGCTCAAACGACTCAAAGATTGAGAGTCACACAAAGAGCAATGGAGAGGTGCATGCTAGGAATAACCAGGAGGGACAGGAAGAGAAATGAATGGATTCGCGCAGAAACAAA
>JAGDQP010010330.1:25176-38274 GCA_022664845.1 Lepisma saccharinum
ATGCGGTTGGCAACACTGACAATCAGATGATATCAACCTTTTTTTTTATGGTTATGGATTGTCTTCGCATTTAAATACTGTGTGCAAAGTTTAAGACCTCTAGCTAGTCTAGAAGTGGGTTAAAAAAATCAATTACAAGATTTGTCTTCTCACAGCCTTCATTACAAGTAAGGTTAAACGAAAGTTTGTAAATATAGGGTTTCAACTTACACTTTAATATGTTAGATTAAGTGACAGAAACTGACACGGGATGAGAGAAACAGCGATTTTGCAGCATTTCAAAAATGAGGGTGTAAATGGAAATTCGTTAGAGAGGGCCAAGATGACTGACAGATTTTTCGTAGTTTCTCGAGATGTTAAAAGACTCTTGAAACCAATATAACTACTAAATACAAGAATATTTTTTTTAAAAAAAACTAGAAAGATCATGAATACTTTTGGTACTCCAAACGGTATACTGACTGAAATTGTGTGATTTATCAACTAGCCAATTAATATCCAACCCTCAGATTTCCTTCTATAGTGAAAGAAAAATTTGAATTATGGCATAATACTAAAGTGAAGATTTGAAAGAGACGAAAAGACAGTTGAAGTGAATTGCTGAAAGAAGAGACGCTGTTGAGGCAACAAACAAAAGATTACAATAGTTAATATTTATGGCTCTGTACATTGTTTAAAAACTGCAAGCTAGAAAGTCAATTCCAGATTTCGAAGCTCTTAAAATATTCTTAAATTTTTTTCGAATTCCGAAATCCAAAAATTCCGACAATATTTCAGGATCCTCATAGTCAAGAATTTCAACATATCAAAATTCTCAATTTCGGTATTCGCAAATTTCCAAATTCCAACATTCCGGAAAAATAAAACTTGTATACGATTCTGGAATCTAGAATGCAATTTCACATTTCTGAAAATGAGCACTGTAAACCGACAAAACTTACACTACTAGTATACATTATAATTATGTTGGAGAAGAAACAAGAAAAGAAGTATTGCACCAAGTTTTATTTCAAGGTCATCATTTCAGCAATTGCTTGTTGCGACAGAAAATAGTGCACAAATGCCTGATCCCGGAAATTTAAACACGGCTCCTTCCAAATAAAGCAACACTTCTTCTATAAGGGTATAGCCATACTGCCAGTGTGTGAGCTTGCGACAAAAATAAACAGATTATACTTTTCAAATGAAGGTGGCATACCGGACACGAGCGAGTGAGCGCGAGAAAGTTGTCGCAGAAAATTAGATCTGCTTCTATTCCTCGAACGACAAAATTTTGTCGCTCAAGTTGGCGCATACGAAAACGTGAAAAATTCGAGGTAGAGAACCACGAAGGATTTGTTTTTTAAATTGTAGGTATTTTTAGTTTTCATTCCGTGACTGCGAGATTTTCCAAGAAAAAATTTAATTTCAGAAGCCAATCTTTATGGGAAAATGATTATGCTTATTTCAGAAGAAGCGATCTAACATAAATTCAAGAGTGGAAATATATAATGAGCTAAGCCCCAAAATCTTCATTACGCGTAAGCGGCTTTTCTCTAAGAAATACCCATCTAAATAGATTATAAAAGCTATTTGTTAGATCTCTCTTATTACTTTAAGCTTAACCATCCGTCCTCCATTACATATGCTTAGAATTTATTACATTGAAAAACTCAGACTCAAAATTTTTGT
This sequence comes from Lepisma saccharinum, assembly GCA_022664845.1. NCBI lineage: Eukaryota > Metazoa > Arthropoda > Insecta > Zygentoma > Lepismatidae > Lepisma > Lepisma saccharinum. The sequence continues at coordinate 26,848 of JAGDQP010010330.1, forward strand.
CGCTTGACTCATTCGAATATACATTCTTCAATTATGGGAAGAACTTGCAACGTGTTTAATACCAAGTCAAAAGTATTCGAGGACATCTTTAAATAGTCGAATGCTGTTACCGCCCATACAATTAATTTTATCTTTATCTTATCTTTAAATAGTCGAAGAAACAACGGGATGATCTGGGAGTTGTCTGTAAAGATGATGCAATTCCCCCTACTTCATTGATTGGATGAATACTATATCTTCTTTTCCTATTTTTTAAAAATTAATTTACGGTCTTTAGGCATCTTTGGCTCAGGCCAGGATAGGGCAGGGGAAAGGAAGAGGAACGGAGTCAACCAGGGCATAAATTTAAGGTACCATACATTGCCTGGTGTAAAAGGAAAAAACGGGAAATACCTCAGTCAGGATGGTCGTCCGCTGGTATCGAATCCAAGACCTCTCGGATGCGAAACCAACGCCTTACAAACTATACTACGGTCACTCCTCTTTTCTTTACCTTTCCTCAAGACAAGGTGGTATTTATAATAATTTTCAAACAACAAATCAATTTCGAACATAGCAGTTTCTTGAATTCAAGTTGTGATCGCTTATAAAAAAAATGTCTGCATAGTTTATATTAAAATGGAAAATAAAGAACACCACAAAAGAAAAGAAAAACAATATCAAAATTCGTGGACAGTATAACGGTCAAAATTCTTCCTGATGGAACACTAATCGGGCACATCTGCACTATTAGAATCAAGATGGCAAACCCCTTTCCATTACAAGTTATCACAAAAGGTCTACCAAATAGAAGGAACGTGTTGCAAGTATAGGATCACCAGTATTTAGTCTCCACGAAACACTGGACACAGTTAAGTGAGAACTTTCCAAATAAAACTTATGAAGATAAAAAAAGAAGCTACAATCATAGTTTACATTTTGGTCACGTAAAGAACACCAACAGCTTTCAAAATGTTTACACTTCGTCGCAGCAAAAGTATTATTGTAATCTTGCATACAAATTAGGAAAGAGATTAGGTAATACACAATATATCAAGCAAAGCTAATATTGATGAAGTTTAGCCATTTACTTTCACTAAGGTTGACTTGGCAAACAAGCTGTCATTCAGAAATTGGCTTAAGTAACGTAGTGGCGTGCAGAAACCGGGAGCAGAGGGGAAATCTTCCCACAAAAATCATTGAACAGTAATTGAATATACCATTTGATCACAACAACTGTGTTGGCAACAGTAAACAACTGAAAATAGCTAACCCAGATCTAACAGACATTGTAAATGTTGACATCCTTCACTTAACTTTAATTCTCAATTCATTAGGCGTCTGAGGGGCTGATGTCTTTCGCTGCACAGAAAAGAGTCACATGCAGGCCGACAACTTACTGTAATCTCACACAATTCTGCATCACCTGCAGACCGACAACTTGTTATATATATATTCCATGGTTCTGCGTCACATCACAAATTCGGAAACTAAGTGGGGTGGCATGACATCATGCTCGACCACTCTGCTCTCTCTATATATAAAGGTCTCACCTCATATATGGCGGCCGAACGGGCTAAGTTAGTTTTCTTAAAGTGTCGTACCTGGTGCGAAAGGTATGACGTATGAAAAAGCAGCTCTGATTGGTTCTATGAAATCAAATAAAGCAATCGTGTGATATCTTTTTAGCAGCTCTGTGCTATTTACGTACTTTGTGATAGTTCTAGTTCTTCAGTATAAATGACATTAAAGTCGCCTATCAGAAACATCTCGTCCGCTTCGATTTTCCAACATACCGCCAAGTTACCGGTCTCTATATTGCTTCACTGAGCCTCGGTGAGTACTCGGAAGGAGAAGGTAAGTCTGCCACGCCTTACGAGTAGATATACATACCATCCGAATATTTGATAAAACTGAGGAAATCCTAAAAAAAAACTTCAAGCAACACGACTGGCAACAGAATTCATCCCTGCATGTTTCTGAAGTACCTATCCTAAAGTACACGATCGTAACGTTTAGACCGCAAAAGAGAAGACGGGATCGGCCTTTAACATTTAATTATATGGGTGATTACGTGCCTTGCCTCGTTGATTGGTGCCTCTGATTGTGACAGATTCTCCTAATTTCCCATCGGTCACATCAGGAAAATTCTATTATGATTATCTGCATTTGATCAAGACATGTCTTCCTTCAAATAACTAAAGAAGGCACTGCCATGGCTAAACATTTTAACATTTGAATTTTCTGGTAGTTACAAGAATATGTGTGCATTGACTATCGCCTGTAACATACTAAATACGTTGAACACTTTAGGCAGTAGCAGTACCTTACTCGAGTCCGTTTTGCAGAGCCACGACCTGACAATAAAAGGTGTTTCGCGTATTCCTTTTCACACTTCATACGAAATAACTTCGCATTGATATAGTTCTGCAGTTTATCCCATTTTCTTAGGGCAATGACAACAATATGGTGTTCTATCCAGATATCAAAACCTATTCATGTTACTATTACGTAGTTTACACTGTATGGGGGCGGGCAAGTCTATTGTAATCCCCTGCTGTATGTACTGAAACAAGTTCTTTTGCTTATTAGCACACTTGACACAAATTTCGCCAGCCCACGTGAACGTTTTGTTCAAGGCAGTAACCAGTTTCCTCGCCCGATTTGTTGAATCATCTGATGAGAAATCACTGAACAATTGAATTGGTAGCATTCCTCACCTTAGTTCAATTAGTCACACAGAGACCACTGCATAGCAAAGTACTCAGTTTCAAAGATCAAAAGACTATTTCATAATGTCTCACCACTTAATTAAAAGATTGCGACTAAAATTTTGTTCCGAATGGAATGTAAGATGCGCAAAGTAACTCACGCACAATGACCAGAAATAAACCACACACATTGGACAATTTTTGGAAAGATAAATAACTCAAATGCATATAGCCCTTTCGTTGTGCTCATCTTTAAATTTTATGCAGAAACAAATTCGAAATACGGGACACATATTTGAAAGGTACGGTAACGGTAACATAGCAACCATGAACACAAGTCCGCAGCAATGTATTTAGGGTAGTTCATAACTTCATTTTTATCTTAATTTTTTACTGTTTTGAATGCAATTACTGTAGTAAAAGTAACACAGATGACAATGGTTTCATAGTTAGTGGAGTAAACTGATGGTGGTTTGCCATTGCCTTCCAATGAATGAGCATAACGTGTCGGCCTGAGCTATAGCTGCCTAAGGCCTTAAAATAAATTCTCAAGAGTATAACGTGCTAAGGACATGATGTCCCTACTGAGTCCCGAACCGGGAGCCCTTAATAATAAGGAAATAGACTCATTGGCATTAATTCCAATCCATAGTGTTTACAAGTAATAAATGCATAAACTGGATTCTATAGATAAAATATCGACTTCATAAATTCAACATGCGGATCAAATAATTATTTTTATTTTCTACCTAAAAATATTTAAAACAAAAATAAGAGTTGTAGTGAAAGACAAAATTTTCCCGATTAACTTTCTACAATTTCATGCTACTTCTAAAAGTTATTTTTTCTTTCTTCAAAATCGTGTTTCATGTTCTTACAGCCCTATAGTAAAGTTAAAAAAAGAAATAGTTATTATAAATCCAATTGGACTTATGTATTGACTTCAATATTTAAGAGGTCAACTAAATTTGAACTCTGCCTAGTTGCCCATTTTGATGTCAAGCTTTTACAGAATCTTATCGTCAGTTCCACCTCCACGAGGCGAATGCCGAACTGTAGCTAGAACTACTCTTTTTGCAGAACTTACCTTTGCCTTGGATTTCAGAATGGTACTGCGGTGACAAAAAACTCTAGTACTACTGCCGATCATCTCGAGGGTTTTGTATAGTTTTATTTAGTTTAACCAGGGGATTGCAGGGATGGTACATAAATTATGGCCCTGGTTACTATACACTAAATCAGAAGAGCGGAATTTTTCACTCTTTTCGATGAGAAAAGTTATTTCATCGAAAATCATTGAGTTTCAATCGAAAAGAGTGGTTTTCAACGAAACGCTCTCGCTTTCGAGACAAAATTTTACCTTTTATGATGAATTTCCGTTGCTTTACGGATGTAACTTATCTTCAAACTTAAAAAAGAGAGATTTCTCAACATTTTAGAGTGGTTCACAATGCATCATGAGTAGCTACTAGTCAAATTTGTTTTCCGCCATTTTTTACCGCGGTGATGATCTTGGTCCAAAGGTCACTGATGAACAGAATAACTACGAAATATAATTGTATCCCACAAACATTTGATTTTTTTTTTTTAACTTTGAGAGCACTTTTAGGGCTCAGATAAACAAATTGTATTTGTAAATATTGTTATCTTGACGTTGTTGTACATATGTTGTTGTTGTTAATTTCTGTTAATGTTTCAATGTAAAATGACCGACATGTGTTGTATTTAGAACTTATTCACAAATAAATAAGACGAAGGTCTACTGCGAAATTAATCTCGTTTAGTTAAAAATGACAACAGAAGAACTGATAACTTTTCAGAACAGACAATAATCAGCTAATAACTGATCCGCAAATGATCAGCTATAGTAACTGATCATGTAATTTTCAGAATTTTTAAATTTTAATAAATTTCAGGATAGTAAAAATCAAGATCTGGCGGAAAATCCCTTAAATTGGCTTGATGTTTCCAGAGTTAAATCTGAACTGCAATTTACAAGGAGAAAGTAAGAGTGGAATATGCAGTGACATTTTTCAAGCCTTGCTCCAGAACAAACGTCTACCAAACGGGGCTTGAGGAAGGGATTATCAACAATAAGGTAAAAAAATTCAATATGTGGGTACATTCTATAGAATTTCAGTATCTTTGCAAAGGAAAATCAGTATCTATAGTAAAGCAATGTTGCTGATGATCTTGTTATACTTTGTTCGGAAATTGTGTGTAATCATTACTCTGATGGTTTAATTAAGTTTATTTTTATTTGTTATTTCAACCTTTCTATTGCAATAAATTGAAAAAAAAATAAGAGTCTCATATCCTCTACCATTTCAGTTTTATTTAGCTTCTCAACCTGTCCAGTTTTTTTAACAATCCCATAATGACCACCCTATCTCTGTGTGCATTTCTATCTGCCTTGTAATTACACAATGCTTTATTCACAGTATTTTCCCGACATAGTACGTAACTCATTACGAAATGGATGGGGGAGGGGGATAACGGATCGCAACATGGAAATTAAACATGATGGCAACAGAGAAACTTCCTCAGTGAGACATGTATTACCAGTAGGTCATGAAAATTTACACCTTTCAGAACCAAGGTAAACATACGCAAGTTGACCTTCAAGCCTTTCGTTCCCCAAGACGTGCACCTACGGCCCTCCTACTCACATGGCATACATACATTACCGCACCCACGCGGAAAAGAAAAAAAAAGAGGCTTAGTCTTAACGAAAAACAGTTAGAAGAGTGGGAAGGTTTCAAGTAATGTTATGCACCCTCAAGATATACTCATTACAAGTGCAAGCATCAGTCATTGCATTCAAATTGCTGTGTTTCTTACAAGTAAACCTAGGGAACTGTAGACACGCATATTCCTTGACACTGCGGGAAAATATTTGGAGCCCCGTTTTCCGTTTTGGCCCATAAAACGAGTTATAAATGTTTTTAACCAATCTTCATATTAAAATTGTCATAACTTTAAGTTTTATCCGATTTGCACGATTTTTTAAAAAAATGAAGGGGAAACAATCCTTTATAAGACTGCCAAGTTTAATTTGTCGTTACAGTTTATAGTGAAAACTACTTCCGCACCGATCCGGTTATAGTGAAATAGCTATTTCAAGCAATTTGCAGTTTTAGTATAGTCATGAACTTTGTCATTTCTCGTGATTTGCAGGTGGGAAGATTGGTTAAAAAACATTTATAAATCGTTTTATGGGCCAAAACGGAAAACGGGGCTTCAAATATTTTCACTTGCACTATACTTCCCGGAGTTTCAAGGAAATCGACGTGTCTACAGTTTCCTAGGTGTACTTGTTAGTATCTATGCTAGTTACGATGTGTTTGAAAGACATTCGGGTAACAATTCGAAGGAGAATTCGGGTAACAATTTCCCATAAAGGCTCTCCTTATTTCAGGAATTTAATCAGTTGTTTTAAGTGCCGCTAACTATTTGTTTCCTTTAGCTTCGAGCATCCCTTCTTCATTATTATTTTTTTTTAAATTGACACTTATGTTAAGTTTACAGTTATATGAAGTTTGCGGGGGCCAATATATGACCATTATTATTTTATTTTTTTTTCAAAAAAAAAAAAAGAAAGGAAAAATTGAATTTTTTAATTGGGTTCTTCATATCCTCGATATTTTGTATTTCAACGGCACCTACCGAGCTTTTGATTATTAGGCTCAGCTTTCGTGGTTCAGTAGATCATGTCGCGAACTTCAGATCGGTATCTAAAAAACGATAAAGGTAAAGTAATAAGCACGCGCCGTGAACGGTGCATGGGGGATGTGGAAATAGCATTCCAATATACTCGACCTACGGTACGAAGTGAGGTAGGTTGGTCAGTCCCACCCTCCACCTCCTTTACCTTCTCAGGGTGCCCATACAGGAGTACTACCAAGCACACTCTGGTACTCGTTGGTAGAAGGCTGAGCGCATATCAGAACGCCAGGCACTGCGAGAAGTCTCCAGCGTCCTGGTCGGATTTGAACCCGGGCCGTCCTACTCGAAGTCAGATGAGTTACTGCCTAAGCCATAGTGTCAAGTCCTGCCTTCGGCCATCTTCGGCTGGGGTATCCAGTTAGTCCAAATTTTCTCAGGTGAATGCCAGGATGCCATCTAGAACTGGGACCGGGCACTATACCTTCTAACCCTTTCCCCGGAGAACGCTCACGGCGGGACGTCATCCCCCGACTCTTGACGGTCTTTGTATATAGCTGCCAAGTAAGTTCATGAATATAAATTAAATAAACTTTAAACTGAACTGACTGCGCCAAGAATTTAACAGCAGAACCTCTATCTAGCTTTGATTTCTAAAGGAAAATCCCTGTTTATCCAAAACTATATTACGTACTACCTAAAATCGGAATTCCTCAAACACATCCCCAGGATTTTCAGCACATCCCTAGTATTTGTGTTCCCAATAGTCCAACCAAGTTGATTCACAACAGTCGATACATCTTCCTAAGTATAACTGTATCATTCCACATAATTTTTAACACAACTAGCTTTCCTAACTTCCTCTCCCACCTGCTGTATCAGAAAATCTGCGGCAGATAACACACAACATATTTCATCTTCAAACTCCTTTTAGCATCACAACTTCCTATTACTGCACCCTCCAAAAGTCGATTTTCCACCACTTGCAAGCCAGCCAGATGTTCCCCACTCCCTTTGCCAGCGAGTGGGAACTCAGGGAGGAGATCTGAAACAACAAACTGCCGCATTCCACGCGCCTAACCTCATGTTGAAAAATGTCAGCTCTTTCGAGCGAATTCGCTGGAAAGATTTAACACTACAACAGTGTTGTCAACTAACGAATCCTTAGTGTTCATTATTCATTTCTTTTGCAAAACAATAAAGTATAAAAAGTACCTATTTTTTTTCATTTTAATAATAGCATAAAATAATATAAAATAGATTCACAGTTACATAATAAACACGTAAACTAACACCAGTCTTTATACAATTACTGGTACGCTGGTAGATGAGAAAATCAGTGTCCATCAGGTTTGTTATTTTACCCGAATTTCCTCGCACCATAACACTGCGAACAGCTATATATGTTCCTATGTTAAAAATGTCTCAAAGAGCTTAATTTTAATAATTTCATTCCCTCAACAAAAATTCAAGACTACCCCCTCAAACGTTGTAATTCGAACTTCATAACAAGTAAAAAGTACTGTATTTGCCGGCGTATAGGAAGCACTGGCGTACAAGACGCACCCTATTTTTTAGGACGATTTTCGGGAGAAAAAAGAAGTGCGTCTTATACGCCGACAAATACGGTTCTGTCACGCAAATTTTTGCCAGCACGTATAACGCCTGTGGACGAACTTTAGACTAAAACGAAAGTGGACTAAAATCTCATACACGAATCACAAATGCATTTCATTGGAGGAAAAAAATAATAATATCATTTTAAACCGTTTTTACTGAACGGAGTATTGCAAAGATGACATTCTAATAGAAAATTCTGGGTTGGAAACGTGGGACTGGTCATTTTGATTCGCATTTCTTCTCATCACAACAGACAAATGCTGGTTTGTTACCTTGTATTGATGTCTAGATCTCCCCACCCCTACAGTGACCTATGAAAATGATGAAACTACAGTCAAAGGGGAGTTCTGACCTAGAATGGAGGAACGATTGGAACGATTAAACTGCTTGTTCTCCTTTGCACACATCTAATTAGTTAAAGTTTTAATATCTCCTGGGCACTTTAAATAGGCAAGGATGCGAATAACCGGGATTTCACAAACTAGGTGACTTTAATAAGCAGTTAAAATAGATTTAAACTATAAATTAAAGTTAGCGAAACGAGGCTTGAACCCAGCTCGTCTTGATGAGAGCCTAATGCCTTAATTTGATTTATCTTTATGCATTATTCACGAGAAAGGAAGGTATTGAAACTCCAGGAACTTCTGTAAGATTCTGATGTACAGTGTACGAGTACTTTAAACCGATTTTATGAACGTACATAACGAGTTCACTGCCTGTACAAGTTTAAACCCGGACAGATAATACCATGCAAACCAAATTTCTCATTTTATCAATACCTGGTGAAATGTTTGTATCAAAATTCCCTCAGTTAGCAACACTGTAACGTCTCTGGAACAGACATGTCGTCTGCAGCGAAAACTTTTTGGGTTACCGCCCCCACATGATGAAATGCGTAACACAGGGGGTATAACCTAAATAGCAACTTGTTTGTGTGAGTGTGTTCCCTTATGTTTACACCGGAAGTAAATACAGCACGACGCCTGGTGAGCTCATGGATGAGTTGGTCGACCGACACATGGCGCCGCCGATGCTTTATCCATCTTCAAGAGATGGTGTAGTTTCGAGATTAAAAAGTCTCTCCGTCACTATGGCAACAACACATGTGAGTGTGGCACACGCCAGCAACAAGGAACAAATGAGGTCAAGAGAGGTCGCCAATATTATGTTTTGCTGCAAGTAGAGTTTGGTCCATGTAGTTGGAAATTAACGACCCAAATGAATGCACAGGAATGTTCAAGTATCTGTTTTTCCAATCCACATAAAGAAGGACGGGACAACTAACGTTCCAATATAGTTGTTAGAACTACATAACCTGACACCAAGTGAACTCCAGAAATCTCTAGCTATGGTTTCCATGTATTGTAACTCGACACCACCTATAATCTTTAGTAGAACAATTTGGAGATCCTGCTTATATTAGCCAAATGGTCGCGCGGGGTTCCAATTCCTGGTGAGTCCGGATTAAAAGGGTTCGCAAGAATCTGCACCCCAGGGCTCCCACTCGTGCAGGGGCCACGCCAAAAGTAAGCTATTTTACGACTACAAGGATAGGTAACAGGGACCCTAACAGTCTATTTAGCCCAGTCCCCCTCCACCACCACCACCGCCAAATAGCAAAATCCAGCACTGCTGGTGAGGGTTCATGTATTTTCGGCATTGGCCCAACATTGTGAAGACAGTTTTGAGTTTGAATTTTATTTTTAGCCTTTAGGCATCTTTGGCTCAGCCCGGAATAAAGAAGTGGAGAGGGTGTAGAAAGGGAGTTAATCAGGGTCTAGTTTGAAGATATTACCCTGAAGTGATTGAGGAAATCAAGAACACGGGATTTGAATTGAGGCGCTACTCAAAGGTCCCGGGTTCGAATCCCGGCTACGGCATGAATTTTAATTTTAACTAGCATCGCATTCATAATCGTGATAGGCCGAAATCAAAGTTACTAAAATTGGCCCATTCAAAATAAAGTATTAAGTTTTAAATAAAGTTTTAAAAAAAAACATGGAAGTACTTAAATAAAGTAGTAGCGAGCGATCTCCGGCTACGAAATCTTGAAAAGTAACAATGCGAGTCGTTACGCTGACTGACTATACAACACGCAATTGACTGAAAGCAGTCTCTGATAAGCCAAGGTTCCGAGCGCTAAAGTCCCTACGGAATTTGGTTTTAGTTTAAGAAAATACTACAGATTAGATTCTTTTTAAATTACTTAATTATTTGTGCCTCAATTATATATATAAAGAGTGAGTGAAACCATTTTCATTTACTACATACGATGAAACGTGTCCATATCATCGAGACGATTTCTATCTCTAACACCAATCATTTTTATGTCCAAATGTCAGATAATGTTTCCCACGGTCATAAACTATTATCTACGGCTTTTTTTTTTTTTCCTTTATTGCAAAAAGCATGATAATGCTTTTAACAACAGCACAAATACCACATAAACCACAAATGGATAAATGAGCCCAGCGAAATTGTTGGGTAATAGCTTAGTATGCCTGTGCATGGTCAAAGTCAATATTTTCATAATGTACTTTTAATTTCAATTACTCCCACTTTTCATAGATTTTTTACTGACCCAGTTCCACAATTATTACATATCAATACACTCTTTGTTAAACTTTTTTTTTAATGTTGTTTACAGTAATGAAATTTTGTGCATAGGAAAATGATGTCGCGCAATGTAATGTGATAAGTTAGTGTCATATTGTAGATAACTACTTTGAATTCTATGTTGTCTTTTCTTTTCCCAATGATAAATTAAATTAGAGCAGTAGATTTTAGTGGCAATCGTTTTTGTTTTTGTTTGGTTTGTGTCTTTAACAATATGCTACCAGTCAGATCTAATGATTTTAAGGACTACCCAAAGAATGAAATCAAACAACGCAATCAATATCTCTGAATCAACCGGACGTGGCAGTTTGAAACCCTAAAGTTCAAAATTTTACTGATCTACAACAGAACTAAAAAATTTTACAACCAAACGCATCTAGGATCTGCCAGAAGAGCCAAAATTTTGAGAAAACAATTCTAAGTGTTTTAGATAGAATATGGTCTTTCTACGTCTCTGAGACATGCACTATAGACAAGTAGAAAAGACTGTTGGGAATTTCTGAAATTTGTCTGTGGAGGAAAATGGAAATCAAATGACCGACAAGATGAGCAATGACGAAATGTTAAGGAGAAGAAACAATCAGAGGCTGAGAAATGAGAATGATAGAGAAAAAAGTAAAGCAGGTTAGGTCAGACATAATAAGAAAGGACTTTATACAGATAAGAATTATAGAAAGCAAGAGAAAGAGACGAAAAAAGAATGTTTGGAATATCAACAGATATGAAGACAGAAATGAGTTACCATCAGTCAATTTAGAAGGAAGAGAGACCAGGAAGACTAGGAGGAGGAGGCTGTCCAGAGTCCGCCTGAACCTGTGCTAGAACAGAATTAGGCCTA
>JAGDQP010010330.1:38284-56123 GCA_022664845.1 Lepisma saccharinum
CATTATTTAGAAAAATATTTGAATATAGTAAAATGTTAGGAACGTGAGTTCCTTTTGAATACTTTATATTCACCAAAAATTCAAGCCACAAACACGAATTCAGGTTGTTTATGTTTAATATTATCACAGCCATCGTTTTACGATTCACTCATCAGGTCACCAAAAAGAAGTTTCTCGTGACTGTCACGGAAATATGCTCGAAAACACTAATAAGATTTTCCCGCATTTTCTTTTCTTTATTTTCTATATTTTTAGGTTCATTTTTCAACTTTGAAAGCAGTGAAAACATAATTTGAAAAACTATATTGTTTGGTATTTCGATAGCATCATTGATTTAGAAAAAATACGAACAGTAGCTTCTGGATTATATCCAAACCACTGTGCACGTATCTCCTGTGGTTTAGTGGTTATCGCCTCTAATTTCGGTAGCTAGGCGGCACAAGTCCAAGTCTTGCCTACGTCAGCCACCTCATGAGATTCCAAGGGTTTCAACTCAGTTCCACCACGCTTATGCCGCGATGTTGCCTACCTTGAGAAGACTCTGGCCCTACCTTCCCTCTTCTTTCTCCCACAAAAATACCAAAAGAATTAGGCGTAACGGCCTATAGCCTTCAGGTGCTCTAAATGACAGAAATTTAAAATTTGAATAAAATCCATCGCATGACAGCCTGATCAGTAGTAAAAGTGTAAATACCACTTGAAGTTATGTTAATAACTACTCTAAAATCAGTGATATCAATTATTGAAGTGCAAGACAAATTGCAAATTGTGGAAATCTTCCAGGTTTTCTTTACATCAAAATCATTGCGAATGGCGTCAGAAACATAAGGGGACACTATTACCACTTACATCTTAAACCTACATGAGTTCGGTGGTAAAATCTCTCTCTAGGCGATCGGAAGGATTCGTGGCTAATTCCGGATTCACATCAATCAAGTTTGGTCTTTTCGGACAACTTCTATTAAGAGAGGCCTACAAGTATCATTGGGGACGATTTCCGAAATTTCATTATTGCTTGTTATTTGTCCAGTATCTTTAAAAATATGAAAACTCTCTCTCTCTCTCTCTCACACACACACACACACACATATATATATATACAGGGTATGTACTAAGGCCTCTTAAGGACACTCCAAACTCCCACACCCACTTTTTAACATTTTTCAAAATATTTCAAAATCTAATAGTATTATTAATTTTTTCAGAAAATTGCGCACTAGTACTTACAAATTACTATGAAATACAATTAACAGCGATCTCGAGATCTTCTCCATTGATAAGTGATACGTTGTCAACGATTATGACTTAATTATTTACTTAACAACTCAGTACTCATCAATCGACACGATCTCGAGATTGCTGTCCACTGTATTTCATAGTAATTTGTAAGTACTAGTGCACTATCTTCTAAAAATTTTGATAATACTATTTAGTTCAGGGGCCAACCATAGGGTTGTATGAAAGATGGCGTACAGAGGAAGTTATTGTTGTTCTGTTGTCTAGGGATCACTAATAATATGATTCGCTTGAGTGTCTTGTTCCAACCCAGCAGGTTTTGAGGTACGCTAGATGGCAGCACCGTCTCCATAGACATAAAATGTATTTTTCGCTTAATGAAAAGACAACATTGTCCCTAGAAATTCCAATGAATAGAGTTCTGAATTTTACAGAAGAATGTTTATATAACCATTTGCACATAACCCGTGAAGAATCTTGAAGTTCTATTACACTATCACTCATGTGTTTGGCATTCAGTGCATATAGCATGATGAAAGATGAAATAGCTGATGAAGACATTGTTAATTTTTCAGAAAAGTTTTCCTGTTTTATTTTGTAAAATATGATTATTAGGTTTGTAATGTGTAAATTTATAACATACTTTGACGTTTAATAGGCTTTTTCTTAATACCTCCCTATTATTCGACATTTTCGCTTATCCGACGTTCTGCCGGCCCGTTTATGTCAGATAAACGAGACTCTACTGTATGTTCAAACTGTCAAAAATATGATCTAGTTTTCCACAGTCACCTATTAAGTTCGACACGTATTCATTGTAAGCGGTGGTCACATTTCCAAAGGACTGTTTGTCTTTCTTCGTTATCTTCCGTAAGCAGTTCATGGCGTGAAAGATACAGCACGTGTCAGAACGTCGTAGTATGGAATTTTCATGAGCTACAGAATGCACGCGCTCCTCTACTTCTTTAAATGGGCTACTTTTTACACTCTTGGTACGAAGCCCTTCTTCTCTGTTCAATAAAATTGAATTTTTCGAAAGCTGAAAGGGAAACAATTCTGCATTACTTTCTGAGTGACAATAGTGGTGACTTATGAGCACAAATTTCCTTTGGTTGCTGCTACTGGTTCTTTAGTGGAGAATGTTGGCATTTGTGTCCTGTGTATTATATCGTTAATTCTCAAAGTCTTTTGTATAAACCTGACAGTCCAAGCTACCGTTCTATAGGAAGACTACACATTATTTCTTTGAATTCAATGTATTTGAATAATAGTGCCAAAATGGTGCTCCAAAGAGTGCGCTCTCCACGTCTGTGGATACAAACTAGATCCAGAAATTGACCGTCATAATTGGTGCCGCAACCCGGGAACGACGATGACCCTGTGACACGAGGGGACTACAGGAGTCTCACACGATGGAACATGTAATTCACCCATTAACGAGGATGTAGCAACCTCATCCTGTAATCACTCGTATAGAGGGGCGAAAATTATACAGTGCAGATGTAACGTCTGGATGTACAGATGCTTATCAGAATAATGGAAACACCTGAACGAAAGTGCAACTTACCAGATTAATATGGTGTCGGGCCACCTTTCGCCTTCAGAACAGCCTTGATGCGACGTGGGATGGAGGTATAGAGGTCGTGAATGGTAGCAAGTGGAATATTACACCATTCCTCGTGCAGGGCATCGGCCAGTTCTGTGAGAGAGGATGGAGGTGGAAATCGTCGCCGGAGTCGTGTTTCCAAGATGGACCACAGATGTTCAATTATGTTGAGATCTGGGGATTGGGCGGGCCAGGGGAGGTGTTGAACTTCATCCCGATGTTCCTCAAACTACGCTGCAACAACTCCAGCTGTGTGAATGGGTGCATTATCATCCTGGAATATGGCGTCATTGTCCGGGAACAACATCCGGACCATAGGATGCAAGTGGTCTCCTAAAATTGCGACATAATCGTTGGCAGTGATGCGTCCGCGAAGTGTGACCACAGGACCCAATGAAAACCATGATATTGCGGCCCACAGCATCACGTGCCGCCGCCATGTTTCACAGTTGGGCGGAGACACTGCAGATCATACGCTTCTTTGGGCGTTCTCCACACATAAACACGGCCCGTGGTTTGGAATAGGGTGAATGGTGACTCATCCGACCATACCACACGTTTCCAGTCGTCAACGGTCCAAGTTGCATGGTCGCGGCACCATTTGCGGCGTGCTAAAGCGTTCTGGTCCCTGATGAGAGGTTTGGCCCGTGCAACACGACCCCGTAAGTTCATGTCATGTAATTTGCGGCGGACTGTGATTGTCGAAACAGGTTGGGGGAGGTGCTGATTGAGTTCCTCCGTCACTTGCGCCGCAGTGGCACGACGGTTCCGCGTGACAATGCGCTTTAATACCCGGCGTGCCCTGTCACTGATGCTTTTCTTCCGCCCACTGTTCCGCTTCCCCGATGTGGTTTTCCCGTGTGTTGTGTAGGTCGTTATCACCTTCGACACTGTCCCTGGCAACACACCTAACACACTAGCCACTGCCGTCACACTCACTCCACATAACCGCGCACCAACAATTTGCCCTCTTTGAAACTCTGAGAGGTCTCCCATTTTACACTATCTCCGTCTGCTGCAGCCACTGCACACTCCTGTTCCACGACGCCTGACGTAGTATGGAGACCGACCTAACACACCACCACCAGCAGTCCGGCGCTGCGGTCGCCACGACACCACTGCCAACCCATACATCTGACGTGTTGCCAACTACAGGTGTTTCCACATTATTCTGATAAGCATCTGTATGTCAGCTGTGCCAAAACAATGGGAGAAGCAACACGGAGTAAACGGTGATTGCATGTTGGAGGCGAAACTTTGGATTTGCAGTCGATGTCAAACAGTGACCACATCCGCAGCAAGGGAAGAAGCTACGTCGGTAAACCATTCATCAGAAGACGTAACAAGACTACTAGCGAGATGATAAGGCAACAACATGAGACTGAGATGAAGCAAGAGCAGCGATTGCAACAACTACAGGATAAATTGACAAAGGAACAGCAGGAGGTTCAGATGAACCAAGACCAGCGTTTGCAACAGATATGGCAGAAACTGATAGAGCAACAACAGGAGGCTCGAATGAAACAAGAAAAGCGTTTACAGCAGCTGCAAGATGAAGCTCATATCAAGCAAAAGCAGCGTTGGCAGCAGTTAGAGGAGAAACTGACAAAGCAACAACAGAAAGTCCAGATGAAACAGGAACAGTTTCCAGCAGTTAAAGCAAAGGCTAAGACAATCCATGGCAGACTCTCAGGCACGGTGGTTAGACGAGGACAAAGAAATGAAGGGCATCGCAGCCATATGCCGACAAAACAAGGAAAAGTTGGCAGCGACCATTGATGAGTGAGAAAATGAAGAAGAAGCGGCGGCTATCTGTTCAATTCAAATACAAGCTATGGAAGAGGTCGAGACAACAGTGTCACCCGTAAAGAAAATGCAGCTAACACAGTTAGGCGTCAACCAACGTATAGATGAAACGCTACGCGCCGCGGGCAGAAGCATTTGTTCCGTGCAGGAGCAAGTAACGAGGCTTGAAGTAAGCAAACGGAGAAGCTGGAGGTATTGCACGTATGGAGGAAACACCAGGAAAAGCGGTGAATGTGATCGCTGAGGAAGGAAGTAATACTCTCTCGTCAGAAGGTAGCTACCAACAGTACCAAGTTCTAAAAGACGGGAAGCTGGTCCACATGGAAGAAAGTGGATTGAGCGCCCGAGCCAAGCGACGCTATTCGTCAGATGACGAGTCACAAGGGTCCAGAAGAATACAGAAGCTAACTGGGAAACGAGGAAAAGGCGAGCTCGAAATAGTCTATCGGAATTGGAAGTTATTCACGCAGTTTTCTGATGACGATTTCAATAAACATCGGTAGTAAGAACGGAAGAATAAATCAATCAGTTGGAAACTATCAGCCACGACAATTCAGATAGAAGCATCAGCACAGAGTCGTGTAGGCCTTGCAGAATAGAACCTGATCACCGCGATTGGGGACGTTGATGGAGAAAACCGGGGTCAAGGTCGTAGTACATGATGACTGAGACGCACGAGATGGACGACTGTGATCGCCAAGAGCGCATGGACACTTATCCATCAGATTTACCGACAGTGGAACATGATCATATATCAAGAATCAACGGTTCCCGGGTACCAATAAGGAGAAACGGTATATATACCCCGCGGTGGAGTAACGGGAGGCCCCCTCTATATTATAGTAACTTAAGAAATATTCATAAGAGTGTTTGTGTGTGAGCAGCGAAGATTACTTTCGATTACAAAGTCGATAATTTACCATATTTATCACAGGCCAAAGTCTCAGATAATGGCTACTTTTAAAGATATGAAGAATGTCCTTCAAGGATTAACCATAATTGCGGAATCAAGGAGGAACCTTTAAGGAGCTTAACAATTGGGGAATTGATTCAGTGTACTCGTATATGTAAAAGCAAATGTGTGTGAATGATGACTGTTAATCGCGTTGCATTATTGAGGAAACAAGTATTTTGTGTATATTTAAAGTAAATTAATTAGTCAAATAAAAAAAGATAGTTAACGAGAATCAAATCACAAGTGAAGTCACATAGAGAACGGTTAGGGTTCCAACACCGTTCGGGTCCCATATGTGACAGTCCAAGCTACCGCCCTATAAGGAAACTGCACATTATTTCTTTGAATTCAATGTATGTGTGTAATGGTGCCACAACGGAGCTCCAGAGGTCCAGAGATATCATGGGGTCATAAACCTTTAAATGCGTCATAAACCTCGCTCGCACGCGCTCCTCTACTTAGATAACTCCGATAATAATGAAAACTCGCATTTCTACGCACCGGCTCTAAATTCAAAAATCGTAATTGGAAATAAATATAGATATGTCAAAATATGTTTTTCACTCACTATACAGCATATTTCTTCAGGTATTCGGCATTAGGATGGTGGCTGGCGTTAGCCAACTATGGGTGTCCGAAGTTCTCCAAACCAATAAGCGTGGTACCAATGAAAATTGTGCCTGCTGCTTAATAAAATGCCTTCTGAATCATAAATCTAGAACATTAGTAGTGGTGCAGAAAGGGAGTGAAATTGAGAAAAAGTGTCGAAAAAAGTGGAATTCTCCGAAAATTCCCTATTAACTTGCCTTGTTACGTCATAGCTCTATAAGTAAGGTGCTATTTGAAAGCCTTGTCAATTCTGAAAACAACAAGGTATAAACAATAAGCCTAGCCCAATTAGGTACAGAATAGAATGGATTTTAGTAGAAGTCAACCTGTTCACTAGAAGCCCTGTCTTCAAGGGGTTAAATTGTTACAGTACCCAACCTTGGGGAGTGGGGGGGACACCCAAGTAATTTTAGTTATTAATGGGCCAAACATACCAGAATAGCAGCAACTTCCTCTGTACGCCGACTTACATACTACTCCTATAGTGAGCAACAGGACTAATTAGATTTTGAAATATTTTGAAAAATGTTAAAACAGTGGGGGCGGGAGTTAGGAGGACCCTTAATAACAAAACACTTCACCACACCTTAAGCTACCACAATGGCGAAATTAGCACATTCTCTCCTTTAAGTTACGATCGCACCAATACACTTTTTTGAATACTTCGTTGTACACTCAGATAATGGCCGACGGGCACACTGTAGAAGTTGTAACAATATGACACTGCCTTACCAGTATCATATATAATTTAAAATGAGGTTTCCTTATATTGCGCTTGTTACAACGTTTCCAGATTTTATAATTTTTAAACTTAAAGAAATAATCTGCCATTTTCTATGAATTTTCTATGAACCTATCATATTAAAATATAAATGTTGATAAACAAAAAACAATAATAATAAGTAGACCAATAATGAGTAGAGCACACACTAACGTCAACTCTACGAAACAATATATCTAAAAAGCTTCTATTAAATTCAGCGTACGCAAATAATGTAACAAACTTGCAACAACAAAGATGTTCTGCACTTTATTCTTATACACTAACAGCGCAATCCAAAATGAACCAGCTAGAGCAGGATGTAATCCATTTAGTTTTATTTCCGGGCGTTCAATCTAATCAATGCACAGTTCTTTTTCTCTTTTGTCACAGAAAGGCGATTAATTTATGACTTTCAATCTTTTTCTCTCTGGTAGCGAAGGGTAACAGCCAATAGAATATAAAATATGAACACCATTAAGTCATACCCCGTCCACAGGCACGCTTTCATTCTCATCACCCTCATCGATTTGTCTGGTAGTAGCCGATATGTACTTCGAACTGAACACAAATGGAAAATTTCTTTAACAGGCAATACGATGCTCGAATACGTCAAAATACGCGCAAATGTTACTTATTTATAAAGAGGAGCACGAATACAGCAAAACGCTGTCCTAAATCGTTAATATAACGAAGTTAACAACAACAACCAATCGACAATAATACATCCTAGATGATGTTCTTTGCAGGTTCAGAAACAACATTCAGAAAATTTCTTTAGTGAAGGCCGGCGTTTGAACAAAGAGAGTTTATAAGAATATATGATAAACGGTTACCAATATATCGAAATAGATCATGAATTTCACTCTACATACTGAAACATTCATGTGAACAGCAGATTGAAGGTTAGTAGAAAGTCACAACAGTAATTTCTAGTCCATATTAAAATATTAAATAGCGTACAAATTTGAGAATTGTTCCTCGAAATTCCAAGAAGAATTTCATAGGAACAACCAGGCTGTTCAGAAAATACAGCAGCACCTAATAGTTCTGAATTTCGACCCTATAATAAATATAAAATATCAAAGTTGGAAATGGTAATACACAGGAAAATATCTTCAAGAAACAATTTAAACATGTTGACTGACTGATGTTTCTACGTATCTATGTTGAGCTTATTGGGTCAATCATGCCATTCACATAGCTTTACTAATACAGAAAAAAAAATTACATTTGTACTTGCTGGGGGGGGGTCACAGCTGAGATAAAATCTAATACTTTGCTCCGAGTATCAACTCTTAACAAAATACAGAAAACAATCTTGTTGCTAATAGTCCCAACTCCCAGCTCAAAATTGTATAGCACGTTTAACAAGGTAATAATGAAAGTTTACCGTGAAAACTTTACTTTGAAGCGGTATCATTTGTGGAAATTCTCGAAAACCAGAGCTCGAAGTGGAAAGGAACGCGGGGGACACTATTCCCTTACATTTTAAATTTTGGAATTTGAGTTTTTTATTATTTTATTATTTACTACTTTAATAAGTCAATCGCTGCCACGAAGTGCAAGGATTTCCTTAGCTTTTCTAACCCACTTCGAGCACTGTCGAAAGCCGAAAGATTTTCAATGTTTTATGCGATAACGTGAATAGACGAGCGTATCATTATCAATCTGAATGATTATTCAAGTAATTTGATACTTCAATGCCCATTCTTTAGGTTTTAAATAAAAATGTCTTAAAATACCATGCAATGAATGATTTTGTATCAGATTACTCATATCAATAATGATTATTTTACGAGGAAACTGCAGAAATGCCTACGTTCCAAAACGAAGTATAAGGATGGAGGACATGAAATTTAATAAATTGTAGAGTGGATCTGCATTTAGCATTTCCATTAATCTAGAAAGAAATTATTAGAATATTAGCAAAAGAATAACAATAATATGCTAGTACAGTAGTCTGGTTTTCTAGAATGTAGAAGCTGTCAAATGGTTTTTGCCATAAGGCTCAACACTAAGGTAAAAGGCAATAAATAGCATGTCTTTCTGTGAAAACATTTCTCAATTACCTTAAAAATATCATTCTCTACCGAGCAACAGCACTGAAATGTATATTCCTTTCTAAGGAAAACCTAAATGAGTCGAAAATAGATTACGTTTTAGGTCCAGAATGATTCATTCTCTCATTTAAGAGAAGTTGATCGCTGTTTCCCTTCAGGTTATACAACCAAAAATACAAGGTTGCTGTGTGGGTTTTCAAATCAAAAGGCAGTTCTGCTTTTCAGGTGGGAAAATACGTATAATTAGTGATCCGATTATTATTTTTTTTCACCCTCCAAGTGATCCAATTAGTGATCCAATATCTTACTCCGTTAGTGGATCATTTATAGCATTAGCGATATTCAGTTCTTAATTTTAGCACTTGGTTTCGATTGCTATTCCGAGTCTGATCGATATTCATGAAGTAAATACTGCGATGGATTTCACGGCCCGGATACGTTGAAAATTACTCCTCTTTGAAGTAATTCACTGAGGAAAGAATGATACTGACGTGACAGGATATACCAAACGTTCACTACAATCAAAACTGTGTCAACATAATTTTCGAATTGCTCAAACCCTGATTTGAATTTCAACCGATGAGTCTGTAACATTATAGCGTGTTGCACTCACGACTCTGTATATGTAACTTGGTTAACTGCTCTAATTATATGAGAGTAACATTACGCATCATACTGTTGTGTTTATTTTGAAATTCTGTTAATTGCCACCTACTTAACTGAAAAAAATATTAAATATTTTCTCTTCTCTACTAAATCCCCTGTTTGCCTTACACTTATACAACCCGCATAGTCAAATTGTAATTTGGGTTTTCAAATCAAAAGGATAAGACGCTTGTATTTATCAGGAAAATTAGTTTCACACCAGGTGAAGAATATAGAGATTCTATTTCAACTAAAGCCCTGCTACTTTCCTACCCCTTGTCCCCAGAAGAGTGAACGACGAGAGACATTATCCCTCAGACGTGACGGCCTCGGGCCATAGACAATACGCTCATTCTAACATTTGAATTAGAGTATTCATAATAATCTATGATAAGTTACAAGAGCTTACGGATCACCTCAGCTTGTCTAAAAGTGAAAATAATAATAATAATAATGGGACATACTTGTGGATACAGATGCGTTCAAACAACGGAAATTTTATCCATCAATTCAATTATTTTAAAGAGTAACACATTTCCTTTCGATATATTTAAGAAAAATAATTCTAAATCAAACAATTTTACACAATTTCAAGAGACAAGGGTGTCTAAGGCCATCTGTGACAGAATAGCAAGTGAAGCAGGTCAGACAGGCGAACTCGATTATCATGTTAATGTTTGTAGAATCAAAAAGGGCGTACAGAAAAGGTACCTTAACTTTTACATTACGCTGTAAAAAAAAAAGTACACTTTTTACACATGTTGTGTACATCTCAAAAGAATTCTGGGAGCCTACGTAAGAATAAAAGTAGTTGGCAGGAGCGGGGATAGAACCAAGGTAGTCTCGGTGAGCCTACTGCCCGGACAAATTGAGCTAATCGATTACAAACTAAATCCGTAAAATTTCTGGATAGATATTGAAGAAGTCTTATGCAAAAGTGCGTTTGATATTATCAGGACATAGTGAAAACAGTAAGAACTGAATGGGAAGTGAACGTGAAAAACAGTATAGAGCAAATGTACAATTTTTTTATATATATATAAATACCGCAATTTCTTGTACACAATACTGGAGAAAATTCCAGAAATATGTACAAAAATTGAACAAGTAGTTTTCTTTTTTTTTTTATGAAACCCTTCTTTATCACAACCATTTCTTCTCCCAAGTTCATAATATTGTGAGTATAGCAACGAAGGCTACTGAAACTAACCTAAGCAAATGTAACCACTATAATAATCATTCTAGAAATGCTCTAGTCTGTCCTGAAGGACACACAATTCAACATCATATAACACAGGAAAAAGAATCAAAACTCAAACGAAATGTCGCCTAGCATTTTTTTCGGAGGTACAAAACGTCATATCGTTATGACATTTTCTTCTTTAGCATTAGGCAAGGTAATAGTCCCGGGGAGAAGCCGGTGAACCTCGATTTTCGATATGTATAAGGTTTTTCAGATCATCCTTATATGATTTGGGGGTGCTGATTTCAAATCTGATGAGTGCCACTCTGTATATTTTGAAATAGCAGTTTCCCCTTTGTTTCAGAACTGTTAAATATTACAATTTTTTCATCTCGGATCCGCGTACACATAATAAGAGTGAAATGGATAAAATAGTATTCATGTACATTGAAGTGCCAAAAGCCATGGGATAACGGGAGAAAACTAGTTGACGATGCGGTAACATAGCGACAAACCGGTCGCGGCGCGAAGTAATTACAGTATGGTTAGTTTGATTTTTGTGAGTGCAGTGAAACGTCGTGTACCGTGGTGATGGCAACCCAACGGGAATTACCGGTATAAGCGTTTGAGTGCTGGATTATAGTTGGTGCTAGACGAATGAGGCATGTGATTTCCGAAGTCGTCCGGACATTGAACTTTCTTTAGGCGCTCCACAGTGTCAAGGCATTATGATCCGTCAGGGACAATGCAGTGTCTGCCCAAGGATGCTGAATGACCGCGACGTATGGGCAATGTAATGTAACTCCACAATCGGATATTTTGCTTCCATCTTATTTCGTAAACATTGCGGAATACGACTAGATGAAATGGTGATGCGTATACACGCCTGTCTCTATTAGTAAATATTCATTTTGAATGAAATACTTTGAGATTACTAACGAAAGAAGCAACCTAGCTAACTTCTTTCGCCATTGCAGATAAGATAAACTCGTCATTTACCTGCTGGCAAGACACGAATCGATATGAAATAATCAGCGCGGGTTTGAACCAGCACAGCAACACCTTCTGGTTACTATAAATAGAAAAAATGCTACTTTAAATGGCCAGCAGCACAAAAGCATAAAGATAATAATAATAGCGTTTTACACAAGGAAAAACGAATAAGGGAATCAATGTTTTAACACGTCGCAATAAACATGTTTGATTAAAAAAAGTTCTCGACACGCTTGACAAGTATACGACGTTTCAAGTGACATCCTCAGCACTTACAGACAAGGACAGCTATTAAAGTAGGTGTTTTCATAGCATTGCTCATTTCTCCCCCTCTCCCATTAGTGCATCAACAAAACCAAAAGAAACAGCTAGCGCCTACTGGAGACGAATGGATCAAGGTCATCAGCTGTTGACTTCAAGTCGTCGACGTCTTTCTTAAAAACGGGGACGGAAGGAGAAAAGAAAGAAAGAAAAAGTTATGAAAGAAAAGAACTTGCTGAAGACCAGACCTTTTGGTTCAAAGTCTACAATGACGGGTTGAGTAATGCAATATGATGTCACATTTTGTACGAAAACGACAGACAACAGTAGCACCATCTTACCGCAAGTAAATTTCAACAAGTATTTCTACTGATAATATTTTCAGAAGAAAGGTCGTGAAGTCATCGATTGTCAATTAGAATGATTTATTACAACTTTAATTAACTTCTCATGCATTGGTATTCATTTGGATTTGGAGGAGATTTCAATTACATTTAGTAACTTCAATTATAATAGGACCTGTTTAAGAGTATGCTAGACAACCTCATTCCAATACCTAACGTGCCTCAATCGACCGAAAAAGATAAAATTGTTTAAAGTTAGTGTAAAGCAACGATCTCTAAAGCTAGATGGCGACACTACCATTCATATGTATCTGCTGTATTTTTTTCGTTGCACGGAATGGCAATGCTGCTTCTATAAATTCAACCGTAGAGAGTTCAAACTTGCAGAGAAGAAAGCTGCTAATTATTTCAATAGTTCCATCAGTCCTGATTTGTTAATTTATTTTTTCTTTATTGTTGAAATCGCTTGAATATTCAAACCTATAACAATGAAGCACTTTCAACAATGAACAAAAAAGAAAATAACAAATCAGTACTGAAGGAACTCTTGAAATAATTATCAACTTTCTTCTCTGTAAGTTTGAACTCTCTACGGTTGAATTTATAGAAGCAGCATTGCAATTTCGTGCAACGAAAAAAAAATACAACACATACGAATCGTAGTGCCGCCATCTAGCTTTACACTAACCTTAATGGAACACATGAAACAGAGTACAAACCAGAGCTCCTGTAATTAGAAAATTTTGTAAACCATCATCCATTTATTAGCTTGGAAAATGTAATTCTTGTGAAGAAATTCAGTGCTTGTGTTATTTTAAAATAAATGAATAATGTATTGTTCACAAATTAACATTAAAATTAGCCTCACTCAGACATTTAATTAAATATTGACGAGTAAAATGATATGGTACTAACTAGATCACTGTCCTTCTTTCCCAAAGGATGAGTGAGAAACTCCTCAATTATTTGATTTCCAGCCTGCAATGCAGCCACTTATCCAGAATTTGATTTTGGGAGGGGTCCATTGGCTTTCGGGGGGGGGTCCAACTTATATCTGGGCATGAAATGTAGGCCTATAATTACGCCTAAGGTTCTACTTTTGCCTCGAACTGTGAATTCGGGGGGCGACCCCTCGGATCCACCTCCTAAATACGTTCCTGCTGCAAGGTCAAATAAGAAACATCGCGACACTTATAGTGTATGAGGCTGGGGAATTTTAAAACGATTTCATTGAAATATTTATCATGTAGTCCAGCAGTACTGAGGAAAAGCACACGAATCCTTCAGTCTGGATGGGGTGCTATTCCATGACTATTTGAATGTTAAATGAACACGCTACTGTCGGATTGTAGGATCATATATTGATCTCTCAATAGCTTTACCGTACTAACAAATAACATAAATGCCATACTAACGAGTGTGCCACGTTTATCATACGTTTTACATTCTTTGACGATGTCCACTGACATTCATAGAAAATGGCCAATTGGTACACTATTTTAAGTCCAAAGAGTAGCACAATATGGCAACAACAACACAATATTCGATACAGATTCGAGATTAACATTCCTCATGCTCTGCTTCGAACGAATGTTGGTTTGGTGTCTCCAAATTGTGCAAATTTCGGACTTAGATTTTCCCGCCATTTTGTAGGAATATCAGTGTACAGTTCAGATACTACTACCACGGCTACTGTTAATAGTCTCGTGACCATAGAGTTCGTGAACTTATGACGAAGATAACTAACTGACTTCGGATAAGCACTCTGTCACCACTTCGTCCAAAAATTTGCCCGCCGAGGGTCATCATCATCCCACAGACTTAAGAGGAACTTGGGTTGTAGAAATGGTATTTCAGCGTAGAAACGAAACTTCATTTTTTTTATTGTTTGCTTCATCTATCCTGTTCTTTATACTACACTAGCTGGAGAGCCCAGCGTTGCCCTGGATAGCAGAGTAAACATCTCGCTCTCAGGGTTGAAATACGTCCTAAGGATTCTCGTATGCAATTCAGAAATGTCCTGTGGATTGGTTAAGAATTAGGAGATATTAGTTTAGGTTATTGATACCTCAGGATAAGAACAACACCCCAACAGAATCAAAGTTTGGGGAACAAACATAGTTTACCATCCTCCAGCGATCAGAGAGGAGGAAATCATATATAAAACACGGTATAAAGTAGATACGCTATCGCTGGAAATACACTGAATATATGGGACCATTCATATTCTTATGGTGAAAAGCAGCCATCAATGATATGGATTTGTGTACACTTTGACATACAGACAGACAGATAGATGCAGGATCAATCAAATGAACAAGAGTCTCCAGCTTTCCCTCTTTCGTGTTACAAACAGTTACTCTGCCATATATTCCTATTGGGGTGTAACCCCCTCAAATTCTCGAGCAAACTCCAGCTTAATTTTACTCTCAAAAATCGATAGAAACCCTGCAAAATTCCACTTACACCCCCCAAACTGAAAATCCTGGGAGAATCCCTGGTTACAAACACTCAACCCCCCCTTTTTATACGCAACTCAAATTACACAGTTTTTGTATGGGTTGCGTGTAGAGACAGGATTTGTTACTAGAGAAAGATGTGTGGTCAGGGACCCATGAGGAGCTCTACTGGGTCACGCCTACTGTGTTCACTTTCACAATAAATAATTACAAATAAATATCACTAAATTCTGGAGTTCAGTTGAGGAACTAAAATTTCTAAATTTGAACACCATCACTTTGAAATTATTACGATTATCAGCCAATTTCATGCCCACAGTTAACATCTCTACGACATAAATGTAAAGCAAAATAAACGAATTGCCTTGTATGTTATTGTTATTTTCTAATGTGGATAAACAAAATAAATTTAGGCCTACTGGAATGGATTGACGAATTCACTTAATTTGTAGGCAATTAATTGACAGCTTAAAAGGAGACATTTTCTCACAGTCTGTTCTTCGATACTTTTGAAGTTTCTCGGCCTGAGTCTTGATGTCTAAAGGTCATGAATAAAATTCAAATTTTGCAGATTCTTTCCACACAAATCTATGAAGTTCTATCAAAACGATTCAACTGTTTGTCCCATCTAATACTGGGTAATCTATAGTTCCTCGTGCCTCGGCTTTCTTGTTATTTATTAACTGAAGTGAATTCAGAATGTATAAAAAGTTTAAGTGTAAGGCGAGTGAATTGCATGCAGTAAGCGCTGAGCGCGGTGTTTTAGAGATATGCAAATGCTCGATAAACGAAGAAAGGAGACTTCGAGACAGAAATTATGTCTGTATATTTTTTCTCTCCGAAATAACATTCAATTTGGCATATGTAAACAAACGGATTAAAATGCACGGCCCAGTTTGGCTAATCATCTTGCTGAATCACGTGAATTTTTTCTCACATTAATATACATCATATTAAAACTGACACAGCATTCCCACACAAAACGTCACACTGACATATTCACAACAGTTCACATACTCCTCCACAAACACAACTACACGTGCTCACAAGGTACACAAACTGGCAACACTGTACACACACAGGTATCACACTAAGAAGTAGGTGGAGCGAATGTTAAAATGATTTTTACCTGTTCTTTCGATGACAATATCCGGGGTTTCATGTTGTTTTTACCGGCAGATACCTTCAGGAGTACAACACCGACCAGCCTGCACGGTGGTCCGACAACATACTATCGACACGCGCTCACTTCGAGCTCAACCACGCAATCCCATTCCTCCCGTAAGCCGCCAACACGCGCGGTTCTGACCATATTATATCGCCACCTATCCCCCGTTGCTTCGTAGCAGTGTTGCCACATCAGCTGAAAGCTCTCTTCCAGTGGAAGCTATTGGAAAGTAAACACGACAAACGAACTGCCATTCTGGATTACGTTGAAGTGTCTCTTGAACCCACCAGTCCGCGCCACCGTGCCTACTTCACGTCGATAAAACGTCCCCTTTGAACACCTTCGCCACACATACACACCTGTAAAATACCGAAGCTTTGGCAATCTAGCAAAGGATTGTTTACTGGCCCCCTAGCGCCGGGATCTAACCAGGCAAGAACATTTTTTTTAGTGTCGAAAAAAAGAAAGTATCTCACAAGCATTGTTGCCACACCGTTATACTCTTGTAAAATCACGCCCCATTTATTAGTTTTACGACACTACGCGAAGGAAAAAGATATCTTTCATATGCATGGCAACTGTGGCAGTGTTTTTCACTTGAACTTGACCGGCCCATAACCGTTAGTAGTTAGTATAATACAAAGCAGATTGGGTTGTTGCTATCAACAAGCTTGACGCACGCACAAAGACTCACACCCTTTCTTCTTACGATAATCTAATTCAGCATTCTTTCCAGAGGTACAGGTGTTCCTTTAGGCAAGTGTAAAGGGCATAATTTTGCACGAGACATGCACAGAAAGAACACATGACAACATATCAAGCGTAAGTCCACTTCTTACTATAAAAAAAACAATTTGTTTTTATGTTCTGACTAAAAATGGGAACCTGTATTGAGGTATATGAATCCACGATTATAACCAACAAAACAATTTCCCCAGCTTTCTTAAGATGCAATACTGGTAAGTCTCCAATCTCCCCCACCCCCAAACAACTAGCTATTCAAGTGATAAACACTAGTATGAAAATTTCCAGGGACAGTAGCCCGTATCGTGCCATATAATTAGCTTAGCGCTAATCAGTGTTTCAGAGCGGTGACCAAGGGCAATAATAAACTACTGATATGGTATCGCATAAAGTATAAACTGTTTGTATCTTGTATTTTCGGGTGCCATTTTTAGCAATTAATGATTTTTAACTGTTATGTTTCTAAAATACAGAAACCCTCATGGCCGAGCCAGGACTAGATCTTGGAAACATTGGCACACGCTCTTCGCGACTGGCAACACCCTCTCGAAGTACGAAATGTTCCTTCCCCCAAAAATTTATTCAACACTAGGAACTACATCCTTTCTGTAGTAGATGGAACAAGGTGCAAATAACACCGGCCGGGTGACCGAGCGGTCTGCGGCGGTAGACCATCGGCTCAAAGATCTCGGGTTCGAGTCCCGGAAGGGGCATGGGTGTGGATTTTAACAGCTAAAGGCGAGTTACTAGACTGGCCCATATATATATATATATATATATATTGTCTCTCCGTTAATCTTCACTTCCTTCTTAGGCATAGTTGATGAGTATGTTTACCTAGGCCAGCTTAAAACATCGAATGCAAAGTTGACTGATGAAATAAATAGAAGATGTAAAATGGCGTGGAGTTCGTTTGGAAGACTACACTTTATTTTCAAAAGCAAACTTCCAATGTGTCTGAAGCGTAAAGTTTATAATCAATGTGTCTTACCTGTAATGATGTACGG
>JAGDQP010010331.1:6362-56120 GCA_022664845.1 Lepisma saccharinum
TGAAATTGTGAAATTGGTCATATTTGCAGTGAGTAAAATGTCGCAGTGCAGCCTCAAGGGTCTTCACAAAGGGTCAAGCAAATGAAGCATCGTAGTACACAGAAGTGGATTGGTGGGATAGTGCTACATTTTGGTGTATATCATCAACGTGGCCGCCATCTTGAAATACGCCATATTGGATAGAGGTAAAAAATTAAAGTGACAATAGGGTCGTGTGACATATCAAACAACACGAGAATGTTCCCAGAAAGTCAGTACAGATGTCAGATTTGACCTATCTCTTACGATATTGGAGTTAAGTTCACTGAAAGTTTGCCGCTGTATACTTAAGTCCTGTAATATTAAAGAATTTAACCAACGTTGCAAATTCAAGAATTTATACTATTTCTAATTTCAAATCTCGCACCGCAATAATTATAGTTATGTAGCCATTTTCCATCATTCCGCATTTGTGTATTACCGTACTTTATTTCCTTGTCGGTTTGTGAGAAACAAAGTTGTAATGCCATTCATATATCAAGCGGCAAACTTTCACTGAAGATAACTCCAACGCCGTAAGCGGTAGATCAAATCCGACACCTGTAATGATTTTCTGGAACCTTCTTGTATTGTTTGATATGTCACACGACCCCTTTGCCATTTAATTTTTTTACCTCCATCCAATATGGCGTATTTCAAGATGGCGGCCACGTTGATGATATACACCAAAATGTAGCACTATCCCACCAATCCACTTCTGTGTACTACGATGCTTCATTTGCTTGACCCTTTGTGAAGACCCTTGAGGCTGCACTGCGACATTTTACTCACTGCAAATATGACCAATTTCACAATTTCAAATAATAATTTCAAATAATTTCACAATTTCAAATAAAAACATGGCAGGTCGTGGGTCTTTTAATGTTATTTCCGGTATATGTACGTTCGAATAAAGACAAAAAATATTTAATGTTAATATCGACTGATCAGTTGGGAATGTTCCCTCGTTAGTGTTAAAGATAGACGCCAGAGCAAACGTCAAACTTGTTTGTCCACTTCCAGTCTAATCCAATGTGGACAAAATTTTCAGTTCTAACTCAGTTTCATACACTTCTTTTCGCTGTGCGGCCCGTTCTTTTGATATAAGTAGCCACTCCACTATTATGTAGATTTCGATGGTCTGCTTAAGACAGATTTTACACTTAAGTATTTTTCTTGCAACCCAGCCCTGGTTGTTTATTGGATTGATTATCTGATTGATTAATATTTAAATTGTTTGTTTGAATAGAATTGCGATGACTGACAATGAAGCCCAATTTAATCATGTTCATTTGTTTTACATCTTTGATTGTCCAGTGATTTAACTAAGTAGCTATTTTAGAAAGCTGACATCATTCGTTTGATTCTTTGCTATTTGAGTAATTCTGGAAATGGTCAGCCGATCTATACGGTTTTACTGCTGTTGCATTTCATGTTATTTGAAACATAAATTCTTTACGTTGATTTCCAAATACCCGTATCTATTCCAATTAGTAAGTAAGACCAGAGAAAACGTTTGGTTAGCCACATATTTAGTTTTGTAAGTTATCTGAGGTACGTCTTTACTGATCAGCACAGCGCACATCTCTAAGCCAAAGCCCTTCAATATTTGGACGGTATTGAACTATTGAAGTGGGATGCTTACAGCTGGGTGGTGTGGTCGGGATTTGGAACTTGCTGGGAATCAAAACCACCAGTGATTTATGTCACTTTAGAGCGACACACACTTCGGTGATTGCAGTTCTCACCTAGAAGTACTTAGTTGCGTAAACGAAATATGCAGTATACGAAATTTGTATTTAAAGAATACGTATGGCAAAAGCCTGTCACTTACCGCTAAGTAACAATAAGTTATAAAAAATGAAATTCAGTTATCAGTAAGTATATACCGTACTTTTATTTGCGGTTAGAATAGTTATAAAATCTATGGTCTGTTTTGGTATTTAGAAAACAGTACTTATACATAAAATTCTAATAAAACTGGACCTCAGAGGGAGGAAAGGTTAACGTGCTTGCTTTCTATGCACTTGGTCACTGGTTCAATTCCCGCCGGGGTCGCCGAACGGAGTGGTTTGCAGTCAACTTTATACAAAATAATGTAGGTTCCGTCCTTAGAAGATCACCAGCTCGTTTAGGACGTTAATAACAATTCAGCCAATCAATCCAACGAGACTGAACATGCGAAGGGCTTTCCGGAATGTGAAAGTATTGATGATTTTACAGACATCAATAGTTCTGGCTGTTTCACATTCAGTACCGAAAAGACTGAGTTCACTGAGTCTGTCTTGAGTCACAGAATTCCTTAGATAGATAGCTCTTTGTAAGCTGTAACTTTGGAACCCGACACTAAACCCACTAAAAAGATCGTTGGGTGCGACCCGTGAGCTCTACTGAACGATACTGGAGTGCTCGATTGCATTACAATTCTATTAATTATATGAAGCGGAGGAAACACTTAATTATTACATGTTAATTGAGAAGGCCGTTCAGGGCGGTGCAAAGGTTATTTCGATGAGGATAAATGCGAGCACCCTAGACCATTGGGCCCGCCTGTTTTGCAGGTTCTATTAGGCACTAACTGCAGAGTTACATAATATGACTTTGTTAAAACATTAAACTCTTCTCCTAAAAGTTAGAACGAAATGGATAGGTCACTTGGTTTTCTGTATTATGTCTCTCAAGATAAACGTCCCAATTTGCGCTTATGTAGTTTGTGTACCTGTATTTGCAAAAGACAAAAATATCTTTTTGTTTCTCTAAGCAGTTATTATCCAGCCCTTGTGGTTCAGGCGATAACGTCGCGGCCTTCGAATCGGTCATGGGTAGGTACGCGGGTTTAAAGCCAGCAGTTCTGTAGTAAAGCGTAGGCTAATCGGCATAGCATTCGGTAGGTCGTAGGTTCAATCCTAGCGACGAACCGTCCTGACTGAGGTTTTTTTCAGGGGTTTTCCTCAGTCATACTAGGAAAATGCAGAATGGTGCCTTCAACTTATACCTTGACTGACATCTTCCCGCATCCTTTCCCCTATCCCCGTTTGAGTCTTATGCCTGGATGCCATAAATAAAACTTCGAAGCCCGCGGCCCGAGTTTCCTAGGGATTTCCTCAGTTTCACCAGGGGTATGCCGCGATGTTACGAAAAGGCCCTGATCAATACTTTCCTCGTCTTCTACCTGACTCATCCCGATCTGAGCCAAGTATGCCAAAAGCTCATAAATAAATTTAGTCCGAAGTAATTATTACGTACTACGTATTTTAATTAGTCTGCTGATTTTAGTGATGAGCTACGGTCTTGGTCTTGGTCTTGCACACCCAGTCTTGGTCTTGCATTGGTTTCCCTGGTCTTGGTCTTGGTCTTGCTTGCAAGAGTCTTGCAAGTCTTGCTTTTAAGATGTTTATATTTCATACGTAAATTTTACACCGGATATAGGGAATAGTAAAAGCTATGCGTATCATTGCCTGCCTTAATGCGTCAATAGTAATGGAAATATGTTTTAATCTAAAAAAAAAAAAGATATCCCCTGTGTGAAACGGCGCATAGGAGATGTGAAGGTAGCGCTCCACATTTTCTTGACCCACGGTACTAAGTGAGGTGGGGTGGTCAGTCCCACGCCATGAGAGTGTACAGAATAGAACTACCGAAGTTCAATTTCGCTTTAATTTGAACAATATTACTAACATTTTATTATTTTACTTTTAGTTTACTTGCTGTTTTAGGCTTACAACTGTTTCGTAAGATTTGACAGAATGCAATCATGGGTTATCGAAAATGATGGCAGAATGCAATCATGGGTTATCGAAAATGATGGCCAAAATAACTTGAAGTTCTTACCTTGTAGCAATTCATAAATTTGTGCTCTCTGTCATCTTCTAGACACGGTTTCAATTATTTACCATTCGTCCATTCTCCGTGCTTCAGATAAGTTCCAAAGGAAGGCCAAACATACACAGATATTGTGTTTAACTAAAACTTAGTCTTGTTGTTTTCGTCTAAGAGGCACTCGTATCCACAAACCCAGAGAAATGACGATAATGAGACTAGTCATGGCTCAAGCGAGTTCTGGCAGAAGTGATAGAAAGTATAATTACTTAGAAATTTGAATTTATTTAAGCCTAACAGGCATCTATGGCAAGGCTTGGGACAGCAATGGGAAAGTTAGCGGTTAGGGCCTTGAGTTAAGGTACCATCCCAGCATTCGCCTGGTGGGACTGAGGA
Organism: Lepisma saccharinum; assembly: GCA_022664845.1. NCBI lineage: Eukaryota > Metazoa > Arthropoda > Insecta > Zygentoma > Lepismatidae > Lepisma > Lepisma saccharinum. The sequence continues at coordinate 10,596 of JAGDQP010010331.1, forward strand.
AAACCCTAGAAAACCTCAGTCAGGATGGCCGGTCGCGGGATTCCATCCACGGACCTTCTGAATGCGACGCCAGCGCTCTACCAACTCACCTACGGCCGCTCGGTAAAATTACTTACGAGTTGTGGAGCAATACTTTGCTGTGGAACAAATGTATCAAAGTTGCTGACAAATACCAAGACCAATTAAGTTGTATCAAACAAATGCTGAATTTGAATACTTTCTGTGTTTAATACAAGCCCACACACCTGTTACCTCTAGCTTACTCTAAAGTAACTTTTTCGTTGCATCCAAAACTATAGCCCACATCTAGTAATATTCCTCCCGACTTTATCTAGAGGTGACAAACAATTACCAAGTGTTCTGCAAAAACTGTTGTTTCTATTCAGACTCAATTCTCCGTAGCATAACACATAGAACAGAACTCACAAGGAAGGGTCACGGTCCTCAAACACACAAATCCTATTTACACCTAATACATCGCAAGCAACATAACGAGATATGTAGATTACCAAAATTTAAGGTGCCATGGGCCAGGGGGAGGGGAGCTAGGGGCTCCGGAACGTAGAATTTCACAAAAATGTATATAAAGGCAGTAGTGAGGTTGCAATGGAATATTTTGAAAAAGGGAAAAGTAATCAAAATAAAACTTGCACAAGCTATGACTGACCACAAGTAGTAACAAAAACCACAAGCAGTGTTGCCAACGCAGAACAAAGTTACATTTTTTTAAATAGCATCATATACCAATTAATGCACATTGGAAAGAAAATAGTACAAGTTGGTCGCACAGTGTTGCAAACTTTGGAAGATGTATGAGCTGAAAGTTGTCGGGTTAGAAAATATATGTGGAGACACAGGCCAATATGCTGGTATCTGGAATAACAGTCAAAACGCTAATCAGCACGTACGCTACCGAGGGTTGGGGAATAGTGAAAGCATTGTCACCACTGAATGGAACCACGTGTCAAGTAAGATATATTTAAAAGGCATTAGTAACAAACAAAAGAACATTGTGAACGCAGGTACCATAATGTTGCAATCTTCGTGTTGGTGTGATATATCTTCCATAGTTTGCAACACTGTGTAACCAACTTGTACTATTTTCTTTTCTATTGCCAGTACTTTTCCACTGTGCATCAATTGGTATATGCTATTTTTAAAAAATGTAATTTTGTTCTTCGTTGGCAACACTGCTTGTGGTTTTTGTTACTACTTGTGGTCAGTTATATGTTGTGCAAGTTTTATTTTGATTACTTTTCCCGTTTTCAAGATATTCCATTACAACCTCACTACTGCCTTTATATGCATTTTTGTGTCATTCGAAGTTCCGGATCCCCTAGCTCCCCTCCCCCTGGACCATGGCACCTTAAATTTTGGTAATCAACATACAGATGCTTATCAGAATAATGAAAACACCTGTAGTTGGCAACACGTCAGATGTATGGGTTGGCAGTGGTGTCGTGGCGACCGCAGCGCCGGACTGCTGGTGGTGGTGTGTTAGGTCGGTCTCCATACTACGTCAGGCGTCGTGGAACAGGAGTGTGCAGTGGATGCAGCAGACGGAGGTAGTGTAAAATGGGAGACCTCTCAGAGTTTCAAAGAGGGCAAATTGTTGGTGTGCGGTTATGTGGAGTGAGTGTGACGGCAGTGGCTAGTGTGTTAGGTGTGTCTCCAGGGACAGTGTCGAAGGTGATGACGGCCTACACAACACACGGGAAAACCACATCGGGGAAGCGGAACAGTGGGCGGAAGAAAAGCATCAGTGACAGGGCACGCCGGGTATTAAAGCGCATTGTCACGCGGAACCGTCGTGTCACTGCGGCGCAAGTGACGGAGGAACTCAATCAGCACCTCCCCCAACCTGTTTCGACAATCACAGTCCGCCGCGAATTACATGACATGAACTTACGGGGTCGTGTTGCACGGGCCAAACCTCTCATCAGGGACCAGAACGCTTTAGCACGCCGCAAATGGTGCCGCGACCATGCAACTTGGACCGTTGACGACTGGAAACGTGTGGTATGGTCGGATGAGTCACCATTCACCCTATTCCAAACCACGGACCGTGTTTATGTGTGGAGAACGCCCAAAGAAGCGTATGATCTGCAGTGTCTCCGCCCAACTGTGAAACATGGCGGCGGCACGGTGATGCTGTGGGCCGCAATATCATGGTTTTCATTGGGTCCTGTGGTCACACTTCGCGGACGCATCACTGCCAACGATTATGTCGCAATTTTAGGAGACCACTTGCATCCTATGGTCCGGATGTTGTTCCCGGACAATGACGCCATATTCCAGGATGATATTGCACCCATTCACACAGCTGGAGTTGTTGCAGCGTGGTTTGAGGAACATCGGGATGAAGTTCAACACCTCCCCTGGCCCGCCCAATCCCCAGATCTCAACATAATTGAACATCTGTGGTCCATCTTGGAAACATGACTCCGGCGACGATTTCCACCTCCATCCTCTCTCACAGAACTGGCCGATGCCCTGCACGAGGAATGGTGTAATATTCCACTTGCTACCATTCACGACCTCTATGCCTCCATCCCACGTCGCATCAAGGCTGTTCTGAAGGCGAAAGGTGGCCCGACACCATATTAATCTGGTAAGTTGCACTTTCGTTCAGGTTTTTCCATTATTCTGATAAGCATCTGTATCTCGTTATGTTACTTGCGATGTATTAGGTGTGAATAGGATTTGTGTGTTTGAGAACCGTGACCCTTCCTTGCCAGTTACCAATAACATATATCAACAGACATTTTATAACATCGACTAGTAGCTTAGAACACATAAAGACTTGGTTACACAAACCAGTACAGACTCCGAACTGACCATAATCCACCTTTATCTGAATCAATAAATCATACCACGACAAACCTAACATCAGAAAAGCCAGGACATCAGACTTCCTTTTGCCCTTTATCCAAATTATCCTTAACAGAAACTTGTTTAGTGTACATAATCATAAGTATCCTAAAGAACAGTAAAGAGCAATCACGAAATGAATTTTCAAGAGTTGTATCGAGAAAGCAAAAAGAAGTCTTGTACAATTGCATGAGATCTGTGTATTTTATATTATTTAGCTTTTGTTGATATATAAATTTAAAATTCATAGTTCTTATGGACTTTCTGAAGTGAACACAAAGCCAAGAATCTCGTATGTTTTAAATCCCAACCACAAATAACAATGCCGACCACTAATAACACCATATTTCCTCCAACAAAATATAATTTCTTTACAAACTTCGGCTCCTTTTCAATACCTGGGAGGTGATTCCTCACATGAAAGCACATAAAAGTCCAGGTAACGAAATGTGCAAATGCTCCGAGATTGGGCGATTGAAAGTATTCATCACAGGGCTCATGCGGCATTCCATCGTAACTGACGTAAACATATATGAAAATGTAGAAATTATGATTTTGTGCAATAGATGCATAAGGGGGAACCTGAGGAAGTAAATTTGTTTGACGGAATTTTCGAGTTTCCACGGCTTCCTTTGGAGAATCCCTCGCGCCTCCCTTGCACTGCACAAGGATGCAAGTTGCGTATTTAGATGGAACTATGTTTTACTTAGTTTACGAGCATTAGCCCTGCGAGGAAGACTTTCGAAATGTGGGGCTTACACTTCAGTTTTACATACTTTCAATCGCACATACCTAGGAATAGAAGTCGTTTTCGGCATTTTGTCGTATGTCTGTTTTCATGCCATTAATCAACTTCCAAGTGTCGTAAATAGACTTAAGATACACTTTGTATATTTATTTTAAAAAATAACAATCTATGAATTTACAACAGAATTACAACAACTTCTTTTACAGTAGAATTTACAACCTGCAGAATGGTGTCTAATTTCTTTGGCGACTTCGCAATAAGAAATCCTCATTGTTTCAGAACATGTGAATGCATCGTAATCCGGCACCAATTACTAATTTCTTTCTGTGTGTGTGTGGGGGGGGGGGGGCAAGAGACTTCGATTAGGGTGACTCACATGAAACTTGAGAACAAGTAATAACAACTCTGTGGCTACGTGCATGAATCCAATAACCCACGCTGAAGCTATTCCGAGAAAATAAAGGTGACAGGAAACTTTTAAGTATATATCCTTATGGCCGAGTCCACTAGATTGCAATTACTTAAACAATATTCATGGTTTCAGGGGGTGATAGATTAAGGGTTACGTTTGTAGCATTATCTCATTTTTGACAAATGTGTGGGTATCGCTTTCATGCACTGAGTCACAGAACTGGACAGAAATTATCAACAATCGATTCAGAAAATGTCGTTTATGCTACAGTAATAGCGGCATGATTCTCATAATCAATCACACACGGCTTTCACACCTGGGAACACGTTCATGCCAGCGGTATTTTTACAGAAGCCAAAGAAATTCAAGTGACTAAAAATATTCAAATAGTGCGTGTGCAAGACTCTTGCAGGATGGTCTTGGTCTTGTTCTTGCTTCGGTATCCCTGGTCATGCAAGACCAAGACTCTTGCGCTCATCACTAGCTGATTTGTACTCTCAGATAGTTCTCATTTATAGCCGAAGATATTTGTACTAATTAATTATTCGCAAAAAAAATAAGTACCGTAACTGAATCTAAAAAACAAAAACAAGAAAAACCGCTAATTATATAAATAGTTTTCAGACAGTTATAATATGAACTATTCTACCAAGGCCTAACAATAATCATTCTACTGCACAGATAATAAGCTACAGGTATATAAGGTAGTATAAAATGGTGTTTTACACTGATTTTTAAGTTGCAAACAAATTACTCTTATTTAGAAAGGTTTTCCTAAACTGCTACTTTTAACTGCTACATTTCACAAACATTTAACAGTAGCAGTTACTGCTTTCACTGCTACCAAAAAGTAGCAGTTTTTTGCCCATCCCTAATAAGTAATTAGTTTAGTAAGGGTAAACGTTCCTGAAATCGATATTACCCAGGTATTGCCACTTCCAAGATATTTATTTAATTAAACTCGAAAATAATTTGTTGGAGCATATTATTCTATACGCCGATCATAATACTAAAAACGGTGGTAAGAACGTTTAAAATGGCAGCATACTATCGGGGATAATGAAAAAAAAAAAACCGAGCCTGACCTTCCAAACTAGGACTAATGGTTCCTAACACACTTATTATAATAGATATAACAATATAAAAATGTTTTTCACAGGAAAAGTTAAGGCAATTTGGTATATTTCAATGACGACTGTATTTACAATACGATTAGAGGCTTATTATTCCGGACACGTTGTTTATTGTACCTTTCATGACAGATGATAACCCTTGGAGGAATTAGATAGAAGGAGACGCCCAAGCTGCCAAATTTTGAAGCTGAAAATGGCCGCCCGTCAATCGTCCAGTGCGGCCATCCGCCATCTTGCGTATGGAAGAAAACCACGAAATCCCTATTGTTTTATGTACATCATACAGATAATATTTATATGAAATTTATACCATATGTTATTATACTTACATTTGCTTTTTAGGTAACGTTTAAATTAACTCCAGGTGCGGTTGAATGAAAGAAATCTAGCAGAATAAACAGTGTGCAATGAAAATATTGACATCTGTAGCCGTTAACTGCGTAAGACCCCTGGCCACATAGGAAGATGTGCTCATTAAGGAATTCTTCTGCGAACGCGGCCGACACAGCTTTATGAGTTCAAAATCCGTTAAGGGCGTGGGTGTTCCTCTTTTTACTTCACTTCTGATCCAGAGGAAGGTAATGACAAATCACCATTGGTTCACCTTGTCCAGAGATCTTCCCAGTCCTTTTAACCTTTTAAATTTTCCTTCATTTATTACTTGCATTATCCTCATTATACGTAGACTTAACTTATATATTTATATATATAATTAAAAAATTCTAAACCAGAAAAAAATGCCTACACTGTAACTTTGATAAATTAATTATTAATTCCAGATTAAATTCCGTAGAGAGGGGTAAACTAATAGGTAACATTTTTGGTATTCGTTAATATTGAGAAATGTAAGCATTGATGTCTCGAATTAATGGATAATAAAGCAGAAAGACCAGTGAAGAAGAGGGAACTTTACGGTATCAGAAGGGCGGGAATTAGAATGTGTCCGATAAGGCGATAGCAAGATACAATCCATGAGACATAATCTGGGTTTAATTAACCCACTTTCGTTTAATTAACTGGTCAACTACTGGTCCAACTACACCTTCAGCAATATATTTGTCTGTTGTCGTGTTAAATGAAATAAATGCGAGCTGCTTTTTCTTTGACTTATTCTGCATGGTCTTAGAATTTGTTTCGTATATTTTTTCTATTATATAAACGTCAGTTCTTGCTTAGAATTGAAATTTTCCTTATTTGGTCTAACATTGATACGGTCACACTATAAATCACATTATTGAATTGTAATCACATTTAATTTACACGTGAAGGTTTGGTATTATGGTTAAAGAATACAAACATACACAGATAATTTGTCAGTGTTTATAAAGTATTGTATAGCTCAACATAAAGAGTAACCAAAACTTCCAGTGAACATCGAAAGCTGCATAACGAAAAACAATTCCCCAAAGTGCATTAAATATAATGAATACTACTGACATTTCCTTTAGTCAGTTTTCTTGTTATTAATTTAAATATATGAGAAAAATAGAACACTAATCCTTCTCTTTAAATTCTCGAATTAACATATTGACGGCATAATGAAAAGCACTTTTAATTGTTTCCATGCCATCAATTTATATCAACATTTTATATTTCGACATAAGTTTTCTCTAACACTCCCCTGTGAAATGTGACATTGGGACCACCCTTCTTTTTGAACTTGTTTATGCATCCAAAAGCGACACAACTCATTACCATTTTAAAAATCACAGAAAAGCACAAAGAATGATCTGATTATTTGCATGTCTGTGAATGCAATACTTCACTTTTATTCCATACGCAATATGGCGCACCGTGATACATACAACCGGGGCGGCGGCCATTTTCGGCTTCAATTTATTTTCGAAGTAGGGGTACGTTTGGGCGTCTCCTTAAGGCAATTTGGTATATTTCAATGACGACTGTGTTTACTATACGATTAGAGGCTTATTATTCCGGACACGTTGTTTATTGTACCTTTCATGACAGATGATAACCAGAGGAGGATAGCCCCCTCTACAGTGGCATATCTTGACTTTTGAGGTTGGGCATGCAATGCTACTACTATTATTATTATTATAAAGAATTATGTATGGGAATTAGAGATGACTTCCATCTAATTGCTCTTTACAAACTTGCAATTCCCTCTTTCTTACTGTCATAGAACTCGAGTAACGAAGTTGCACACATGGTAGTTTCACAGGTGATTTACAAGTGTTTCAATCGCATGCCAGTTTTCAACAATGAGCTCATGAAAAAAAGGAACCGAAAAGGTGATAATTTCTTCTAGTTTTGGTGGTAAATTATATTTCCCTACAGAAAAAAGAATAGGATGGCGCGGCAAGACATAGAATAACAAAACATAGAGAGCAAGAAAGAATTTGGAACAAGAAAAAATTGATCGTCTGTTGCCGCTCACGGAAATTACAGCTGCCACTAAGGAGGAAGTAATTAAGTTACTTCATAACTTTTATCCTTTTCTAGATGAAAGGCGAAAATAGGAAGTATCCTCAGTAAAGTCAAGAAAATATGAGTATATAACACATTTAGAAGTTTATCTTGTGATTTTTCTGGAAATACAAAATTCCACACATATTCCACACAGAATTGCACTCCAGGTGAATTACACACTACAAACATTGTGTGGAATTCCACATGCATTGACAGCGCTACAACACACACTCTTTCATAAAGATGGCAACTATGCTGAATGCAACTTTTAGCGGTGCATGCATTTTGGATTTCTCCCGCGCCTTTCAACCAATAAAACACACGTTCACAGGCAAGCGGACTACAAAGATCTTGAGTAGACGTCCACATAGATAGCCGAGAATACTGCAGCGCCACACGTGAACAGTTTACTAAACTACTTACTGCCTGCTTTCGTATTACGGGTTCTGCTCTAGGATATCAGGTGAAGCTTCGTTATTTCTCAAAATCTTTTCTGATTTCTCCATGGAAAATAATAAAATAAATAAACTAGAATCCGAAGGCATGCAATGCATGCCTTGCATTCGTGGAGAATACGCCGCTGCCCCTCTATGATGACTGAGAGCATAACATATCCTAAGCCGGATCTCAAATGTGAAATTGAAGAAATATTTTTTGAGATTCTAGAAGTTCATGCTACAGTTCCTCTATACCAGTGTTTCTCAAATTTTTTCATTCATGGAACTCTTTCACGTCCAAAATAAAATGGCGGAACCCACGAAAATAGTATTAAATTATTCGACGATTTATAATCGTAATGCCACTTATTATGCAATATCGTTGAACACAAAAGTACTTTTTTTAAATTTTGGTATTATTATGTAGGATAGAATCACACTATTATTTTAAAATATAATACATTTAAATTGCTGTAAATATGATCACTTTTAAACTGAATTATATGCACACGAGAATCTAGTTCTTCATAAACACTCCAAAATATTAAATTACTTTTAGTATGATCACTTTTGCACTGTTTTATATGTACATGAGCTCATTTCCTAACTTCTGAAATGTGATATGAAACCTAATGTGACATGGGAATAATTTTTCATACAAAACATATCAATGCTGAGACTTCAGTGGGAGGAGTGGGCTTGTTTTTTGCGCCTGCAGAGTTCTTTAATATCTGGATTTATGGCTACAATCTCATATCTGGTTCCGCATCCAGTCTGTTTCGATATTTGCTTTTGGTGGACGCATTCACAGAAAATCCAGTTTCATATAAATAGGTAATTACAAAAGGAAGTAGAACCTCAATAGCTTTATTCGATAACCCCGAATATTATTTTCTCAACTGGCACCAGAAGTCTTTCAACGGCAGCTTCTTCAACTGAAGTTGAAGGGACGAATTCAAGTCTATTAGCTTCTCGTATTCGTCAACGATGAGGCGAGGAGTCTTTCCTTGGATGTCATATGGAATTACCCACTGATGTTGATGATATTCACTTTCTTTTTCCTGAAAATACTGATCTACAGTGTGCTGCAAATACCCCAAATATTCAATAAATTATTTATTAATGTTATCGAATTCTCCGAAATTCCCTTCGATCTCCTCAAGGAAATCTTTCAATGCGGGAAACACGTCATATTCACTCTGAATGATACTTCTGCTCTACAACTGTAACTTCCTCTTAAAAGCCGTGATTTTGTCCTCTGCTGTAAATACATTTGCGATCTTTCCTTGAAGGTAGAGATTGACCTCATTCATTTTCACGAATATGTCAGCTAGATAGGCAAGTCTAAACAGCCACTGTTGATCACTCAAACGTTCTTTCAGCTCGAAATGGTGATTGTTGAAGAAAACTCTTACCCCATATTTTAGTTCAAGGAGCCTGCTTAACGCGTTCAGCGAGAAAGCTATCTGACTTCTGTATGGAGAAGGAGGGATTGATGAAGGCTTCCCATGTCGTCGCAAAGAATTTTGAGGAGTCTTTCATTTAGTGCTCTTGACTTGATAAAGTTTATGATTGTGACTGCTTCATCAAGGATTTTTCCTTGAATAGATCCTCATTTCCTCTTCATCGGGCACATATTTTTCCTTAGAAGACGTTGAAGGTTTGTTACAATTGACTGAAACTTTTAATGACCCTGTTTTAAACCACCGATCCATCTTGATTGATATTAAACTCAGAACTGAATGCAATGAAATTCAAGCTTAATTGAAATTACAGTTAAAACTGAACGTTACAAATCTGCAGATATTTGTTTCCCTCAAGAAGAAAAAAAGAAACTTTCGTACATTGTTGCCAAGGTTACAAAAACATAGAATTATATCAGTCATTGTTAGTATTCACATGTATAAGGTATAAGAAAAAAATATACATTCTTACATTGTTGTCCTGCTTATAGAGAACATAATTAAAACATCTCTTTCCACAGCGGGTTTTTCATAGTTTTAGAACTGACGTTAGGGCGCATGTACAAGCACGGACGATTGTCAAATGATTTGAGAAACGAAAGTTGTGGAAACACGATAATTGCAATCAGCGATTATAACCTTTGGCGCTGGTCACCATTGTTGATGGAATGAATGGATATTCTTCTGTAAAATAAATATATTTTGTGAGGTTTGGAATCTTATTGTGAACCTGAATCGAAAATAACTATTTCCTACTTAGGTAGGAATCTAAATCTTTTGATGATAATAATAAATGACTCATTTAAATTGGAACCCACTTCTAGACGAGATAGAGACTTCCGTTTTTATATTCGCATCCTTGATATTGGCTTGTACATCGAGAAAAGTCCAAAAAGTTGAAATTTCCAAATCGAAAAAGTGGGAAAAAGCCATCCCAGAAGATTTTTAGTTTTTTCGAATTTCTAAACCTTTTTCGTTATGTTTCGAAAGAAGTGTCACAAAGGAGCTTTTGTGATTTTCGATTTTTTCAAAAATTCTTATCTTTTTAAATTATTCCAGTTGAAACTTCCAAAAACAAATTCCGAAGGACCCAAAATTCAAACCAAACTTTAAAATTAGATAGAGACTTGCTAATTTTTTATTCGCTTCCTCGAGTTCGGTTTATATGGAACCCCTAGGAACTCTTTCCGGAACCCCTGGGTTCCGCGGAACACACTTTGAAAACGTTGCTGTAGATCAACGACGGCTGTATTTGAACACACCACCGCAGAAAGTCGAGCGAGATTCGCATAAATATACTCATTTCCTTCCATTGTTTTATAGAACGCAGCGTTCGTGTAGTTCCTAAGTCACAAGAAAACGGTTTTCGCATAAAAGGGCTCTAGGTCTTGTAATCGGTCCAGATAACAAAACAATTGTGCATCGTAAACCACACTCGTAAGAACAATCGACAGTTGGGCCTCGTTATAGTGTTGCGTACAAAATTAAATTATTTTTAATGCTATTTACGTATGTTGCTCGGACCGAGATAGGAAAGATAATAAGAATGTAGTAAGGGAGGCTGCCTATGCCTATGTGTGAAGGTACTATCTCGGAACTTAGCTCTTGTGATTGGGAAAGCCCGGATGAAATAAACACTCAGGATGGCGGGATGTATATTTGAATTGCGTTCGTGGTCACGTTGAGTGTAAATTTTTTTCCAAAGACCACTGACATCCGTTGATCAGAAAAAAGGAGCTAAAGGAATTCATTCTTGCTCATGTCCACATGGGACTTCTGTGGGTCATCCGACGTTCGTCCCATCAACATGATTTTGAGATATGCCAAAAGGACGTCCAAGAGACACGTTACGGATTTTCTGAATATCACTTGATTCGATTCAGCTGCTTAGGACGTCCCTGGGACAGATCTGCAACATTCCCAGATAGCACACAAACTTGTAGTAGATTCGTACAAGATTTGGCCTTGCAAGGCTGCAAACTTGCTACAATCTTCCTGCAACTTGCTAGTTGACACATACAAAATTTGCTATCAACTTCGCACGTCAAAATTGTCTCTTGTTAAACATCAAGCCTGTGGTGGAAACAGCTTTCTAATATCTGGGTCCGAACCTAGGATGTTGCGTTTTGTTTGTAGCCGCTCATCCCAACGACAGCTCTATCGCGCCACTCTTAACTATTTTCTATTTTACTAGTTCTTTTGTGTTACGAAGACTGTTTGCTAAGTAATTGCACTGATATATTCTGAAATTCGAAACTGAAAGTTCGTTGATCCTCTTTTAGAACTATGAAGCCTACTTCGTTGATTTTTCGCGGGGAATCCTCTTCGGGAAAATCATAATCGCGCTGATGACATGTAATGTTTTTATTTTTATATTGTGAGTAATGAAAGAAGAGAATAAATATCTAACTTGAATTGTTTAACTTATTTTCGGGAAATACGAACAATTTTGAAAATTTTGTAAACTTAAAAAAAAAATACAAAATGATGGAAAGGCGAGGAAGTACATTCTTATTCAAAGAGAAGGATCAGAATTAAAATATTAATTTCTAATGGACGACAATAGATAGAGACACATACGTACTGTATATACCAAGCCGTCATAGCTCAGTGGGAGATCCCAGCAGCGGCAGCCGACTATCCTGACTGAAGTTTTCCCAGGGTTTTTCCTCAATCACACGAGACAAATGCAGGGATGGCACCCTCGACATAGGCCCTTGCCGACACCTTCCCGCATCGTTTCCCCTCCCTTATCCTGGTCTGAGCCTTAGATGACTACTTCTTCACTTCAGACAAGTTACTTCTTCCCTGCCAGCCATAAGATTCTATGAGATTCTTCTTGTATTCTAGAAGTACAACCAAGCGATTATTGAACTCAAGTTTAGAATTGACTCATACTAAGTTAACCGAAGGGGGGGGGGGTGCGCGCAATTACAATTTTCCTTAGGTGCGCGCAATTTCACCCACTCTCCCATATAGAGGAACTGTAGCATGAAGCAGCTATCACTTCTAAAATCTCAAAAATATTTCTTCAATTTGACAGTTGAGATCCGACTTAGAATACTATGCTATTCTCTCAATTATTATAGAGGGGCTATCCTCCTCTCATTATAGCCTGTCATCAAAGATCCAATACACAACGTGTCCGGAATAATAAGCGTCGGATCATAATTATAGTAAATAGCAGGTGCGTAAATATGAAACCGGAATTTATGTACAGAAAAGACACAGTGATTCGATGAGAATGTGTGGATGCCAGACAAAAAAAACGGTGCCCCTTGTGCTGCAAACCAGTCATCAAGCCATTTTCGTACATTTTCCTAAGATGTGAAGTGCTGGTCAATAAGTGCGTGTCCCATGGATGCAAATAAGTGAAAATCGGAAAGCGCCAAGTCTGGTGAGTAGGCCGCATGCGGAAGGATTTCTCAGCCAAACGCCGCAATCGTTTCCTTGACCGGTTTTGCTGTGTGGGAGGGTGCATTATCGTGAAGCACAATTTCTTTATGTTGTCTTTGGTCATATTCTGGTCGTTTTTCACGCAAAGCTTGATGCAAATCGATTATTTGTTGTCGGTAACGTTGGGTATTAACGGTTTCGCCAGGTTTCAGCAGTTCATAATAGATCACTCCCTTCCGATCCCATCAAACACAAAGCATTATCTTCCGTCCATAGCGCTTGGTCTTGCAGTTGATGTCGCCGGTTCTCCTGCAGTTACCTATGATCGTTTACACTTAGGATTCTCGAAATAGATCCACTTTTCGTCACCAGTCACAATTCGATGGAGAAATGATTTCCTTTTGTACCTGGCGAGCAGAATTTCGCAAGCGGTTTTTCGGTTTTCCTGCTGTCGTTCAGTCAATGCATGTGGAACCCATTTTTCCACCTTCTGAATCTTGCCCATGCTTCTAAATGTATGGAAACTGCTTCACGCATCACATTTAATTGATCCACGAGTTGTTGTTGTGTTTGAGCGTCATCCTCATCCAACACAGCTTGCAATTCGTAATCTGCAAACTTTTTCGGTGGTCTTCCCCGTTCTTCGTTTCTCACGTCAAAATCGCTGCTTTTAAATTTTATAAACCACTCATAGCACTGTGACTTACCAAGAGCAGGATCACCGTAAGCTTCGGAAAGCATGCGATGTGATTCTGCAGCAGTTTTCTTCAAATGGTAACAAAAAATCAATGCTGCCCGCAAATCGTAGCTTGTAGGTATAAATTGCGCCATGTTCAACACTATTAAACACTACACTATAACATGAAACTTGTCTGGTTGTGAGTTGCAAATCGTTATCAGTAGTCAAAACAAGCAAGTGGCGCCAAGATCGCAGTTTTACGGTAACCACAGTGACAGCTAACGCCGTCTATGCACAAGTTCCGGTTTCATATTTACACACCTGGTACGGTCGTAATTGTAATATGCTAAATTCGAGTTTTCTCAATTTTTCGTGTGAGAAATATTCTTATATTTATCATATCTATTATAATAAGTGTGTTAGGAACGGTTAGTGGAGGTGTGGAAGGTCAGACTCGCTTCTTTTCTTTTCATTATCCTCGATAGGATTCTGCCATTTTGAATGTTGTCTTACGATCGTCGTATAGAATGATAAGTTCTGACAAATTATTTTTGAGTTTAATTAAAAAATATCTTGGGAGTGGCAATAACTAAGTAACGTCTTTCTCAGGATACCAAGGTAATAGAGAACTAAAATCTTGACGTCACATCCGGTTGTTTACCATAGCAACGGCAGAGGCCAAGTCTAAACAAACAGTAAGTTTGGTAGCAAAAAGCTAGAAACCCAGTTGTGGAAGTAATTGCTAATATTTTACGAACTGTTGATTATTTCGATGACGAGCGGAAACTGATTGAAAGAGTAGAAAATGCTGTGGAGTCCAAATATGTACGTTTGCTTACATAATTACGGAAATTTAATGCACATAGGAAAGAAAGTGCAAGAAAGGACATATGGACATAATATATATGTATAACATAATGTAAATATAAGTTGAGGTGAGTAGCTAATTTTTATTCCGGTAATTTATGTTTTTACAAAACACATAGCCTGCAAAGTTACTATTAACTTTCGAAATCTTGATTCATGCTATACCTTGTATACTTTACCCACAATATCAATTTGCGTAGCTGTACATAGGGTGCAAGGGCTTCGTTGTAGCACTCGTATTTATCTTCTTGCGTGTTTGTTCTTAATTATAACCGAATTAGCAACTCCAGTTTAAGCTTCTTAGATATAATTATCACCTTTACTAAATCAAGAACTCAGCAATGAACGATGAATTATCCTCATAATCATATCAACGTATTCAAATTGCGTTCAATGGCTTTTCGAGAAATTTGTTTACTTACGTAATTGGCTCCTTCCACTTCCTTTTCTAGTTTTTCCTTCGGAAACAGAAAAAAAGTAATACGTGTCTCTTTTATTGTAATGATGACAATCTGGCACAAAACCATCACAAGTTGTTGAATATCGAACACTAGAAACGTATTGCTAAACACCCGGTTGTTTAGACTTGAATATGGTACGTTACCATGGCAACCTGCCGGATCTAACGTTTTAGTTCTTCAGTATAATTAGATGTTTATTTGGGGACAACAGTTTACATTACTGATTTCTTGCCCCTACAAAAATACTTTAGGAAAAAAACATTGATTGTGCACCGGAGTGTAAACACGTTGCATACCACAAAAAGGTCAGACCAACCTATTCTGTTTACCTGCTTATATGTGAGAGCCCTTGTTTCTTAAAACTAGTGTCAAAAAGAAAGAAGTATAACTCATTATATTTACAAACTCTTAAATCCAATTTTATCTGGTTACATCGAGTTACTTTGGCATTTAATTTCAATGATGTTGATGCCCCAGCGTATGCATACAAAGAAAATGATTAGGTCTGCCATCTATACAGCACATTGTAACTACAGTTCTAACAAAACTGTTGAATATTTTGCAAGTGAGATTTTTTTAGATGCAGAAGGGGAGCAAAAGTGTGTTGTCTTTACTGTGTTTCTGTCAGATCCGTAGGTTACGGACTAGCTTAGAGACTTATGTAAATGCATTCTTATTAGTATAATCAGGGACGAAGCTATGGTTTATCATGATGGGGGAGAAACTTCGCCACAAAACCTATTGTGTTGGAAATGGAAAATTCCATACGAATAATTTAAAATGTTGGTCCTCTGCATTGTTATAAGATGTAAATTTGAAGAATAGGAATAATGTCTTTCCAAACTATCTAGAAAACCTTTACGAAATTTTTATATATGATCTCTGTTAGCTTATGGGATTTCATTGTAACTACAGTTAGTGATGTGCAAAAACGAAAAAAAAAAATGCACGGCGGAAAAAAAGGAGCAAAACCTTTTATATTTTTTCGTACTACTTTCATTTTTTTAATATTTTGGGTCACCTAGCATTACTTCATTAATCGTGAGTAGCTGAAATGTCAGTTTTCATGACGAATATATATATTTAGAATAATAATATCTCTTTTAAGACTCCCTGCATCAAACCTTAATTGCATAATTATAAATTTAACCGATTCCACCTTGCAGCTGCGATGGGAGAATGTAATGCAGCGGAAAACTAATGTTTCTTTGCATATAAATGATATGCCTAATCGTAAAAATACACTTTTATAATATATATTTTACTAGAAGCCACGAATAGACGTGTTATGTTTTATGTAGGTTAATATCAGTGGCGTAGATAAGGGGGTTATGGGGGATATATCCCCCCTTGACTATACCTTTATGAACTTGGAAGTAGAGTATTTTCAGAAGAAAATAATTAGGATATATTTGGAAACGTATAATTGTTAATTAAAGTATAAAATTAATTGCAAGGATGGTAACAGCACTATAGCTTACGTCCGCCTCGATATAATTTTAAGTTCATACTACATAAACATACAAGGGTCGTATTGAACATTCTGCGTTGTAGTTTCACATTTAGGTAGATGTGGTAAATAACGTTTAGGACAACTAGTAAAAAAAATATTTGACAATCATATCGATAGCGCCGGTTCTACAGTAATGAGGAATGTAGTAATTCCTGTGCTGATAGTGTCAACGAGAGTAAAACGTAGAAAATTTTCGAAACCTTTAGAGCAGTTATTTTCTACGTAAAGAAAAAACTTTTTTGGTAAACTTTATTTTTATATAGGCCAATCTAGTAACATTGGACTTCGGTTAGTCACTATTCGCCCTTTAGCCACTAAAATCCACACCCATGCCCCTGCCGGGACTTGAACGAACCCGGGAACTTCGAGTTGTTGGCCTACCGCTGTAGACCGCACGGCTACTGGCCGACTCTCCGTAGAGCTTTAAATGTCCTCGTTACATTAGATATGAATTATAAATTAAAATTACACACATTGGAAATTTCAGTTGTAAGATCTAATGTGATCTTTCAGATCATTAGGGTGAAGAAAAACTTTTGGTAAATTTTATTTTTTATGGGCAGTGTTAGAAACTTTTGATTTCGACCCATCACGCTTATACGAAGGTAACGCTTGTTAAATTTCACAAACGTCCATCTCCCAGGTAGAATTCGAACCCGCAGCCTTGGAGACGCTAGCCTAACGTCGTAGACCACACGATCACCTTGGTCGGCTATAAGGGAAGAAGAGTTCAATCACTAATATCAATTATTGGAATTTGTGATCAAGTTCCAATTAAGGAATTCACTTATAGGCTATAACATAAAAAATGTTGAAGTATGAGAAGACGGATATAAAAGTATAACGTATAATTCATGATCTTAAAATTAACCTAATTTGTGTTTGGACCAATTATCCATTATCTTTTTTTGAACAATTTCACAAGCTTACGCTGAAGGCGTGTATGAATTTAATACATTTATAATTTATTTGCTATTTTTTTTAATTTAAATTACTATCTAGCAATGATTAACCGATGCACAGTTTCTTACAAAAGGAACACTTTCATTTATAAAAGCTGTGAATAATACCATAGATGCTGTTATAAAGTTTGAAAGAGCTAAAGCAAATTGCCTGAAGGAATACAAAGCAAGTCGCACTATAGGCTATTTGAGTTTGAAAGATTCTATGAAAATATTTACAAAAATCCAGAAAATGAGGTCTAATTACAGTACCGGTATTAGACATGCTCTTTCACGCATGTATCCCGCACTTTCCTTACTGTTTTCATGGATTTGGGAGAGGTTCAAAGAGAATCTAGATCTGGAATTAGATAACAAATAGAACGTCTTTTAAAATTACAGCGACAAATACTACTGGAGATGTTTCGTACAGGGTGTGGAAAACTTGGGAAAAAGAACTTCAGAGCTTCATATATCTAACATCACGAAACGTAGAGCTGATGTGGCATGGTTCCGTCAAAGACTTTAAATCTGCACTATCCCAAAATGCACATTTGAAAATTCCACACTAGTTGCGCAGAGGATTTTCCAAATGAATTAGGGGATTTCCAGAAATTCTCTGAAGTAAACATGGTCAGAATGTGCATGAATGGGACGGTTTTCATCAGGAAACGATAATTCGTTTGCGCGAAGTCGATATCTCCATGAGATTCCATATACCGAACGATTTTCTAAGGAAATCCGTGGTTGCATAACAAGCAGGTGTAAAAATTGCATAATTTCATGGTATGTGTTATTTGTAAACTTTTGAAAGGGCCTTTTTTAGTAACTTTGACTTCGTCCCGTCACGATTATGAATGAGATGCTAATTACAATTCACATCCATACCCCAGCCGGGATTCGAACCCGGGACTCTTGAGTCACTAGCTTAGCGCCCCAAATCACACGACTACCAGGGCAGCGAATGTTTTATTTATTTGGTACCAAAGAGATTTAGTATCATTGCCCAATTGGATGCTGGGGATGACGTGTGCCATCTTTACTCACACGGGAAGTCTTTTCATTCATGCTTTTTGCGACATACCTTTACTTACTTCAGAAATATTTCGGAATCCACTACTTCCTTTAAGGAGTCCCTTGCGCGCCCATTGCGGAACTTAGAAATCTGCATTTTCACATGGAGTAGGTTTAAAGTCATTGAGGGCACCACGATGTATCAGCTCTACTGTTCGTGGTGTTAGAAATATGAAAATCTAAAATTCATTTCCCCACTCTTTCGGCACCCTGTAGCTCCGAAACTATACACATTTCGAAAATTTGACACAGGAACTTTCGCTTTGTTTTGATTTGAAGAATCACCTCCAGAAGCTTGTTAAAGTGATTTTAAAATAAGCTGTATATAATTACGCCTAAAATTGGACTAAGTTTACAAATAAATCGGAATTTAGGAGAGGTCCGTGCCTTCTAAACTCTCTGCTTGGATACGTCAGTGAGCTGTATGAAAGAATAGTATGGGTCTAGAACAGCATTTCTCAGCCTTTTTCATCCCGCGACCCCCTTTCACCATGCTATCTAGCTGGCGACCCCCTTTCACCATGCTTTCTATCCGGCTAACCACAATTACTTTATACTGTGTAATATTTGCTTTTCATTTTTAAACATAACAGTTTAGTTTCCTGTATTTATAATAAATATCATATTTATATTATCCAAAACTATTCAGCAAACAACATTATCTAAGTAATTATTAAAAACGACAAGCAAAATAAAATACTTTCCTTGAGATTTATTAGTTTAAACTAACAAAACCCTAGTTAAATTATTTTTTCACTTTCCACCGCGACCACCTTGTACACATCTCGCGCCCCCAAGTAGAGAAACCCGGGTCTAGAATATCTAATACAGTCAAAATCAACTTCCTGAAGCAGCTATCAGAAATGATAGTATATTACAAAAATGTTATGAAGAAATTAAAATGAAGAAACTGAACACGTAAACAAACTCCCACGGTTAGTAGAATTATACATTTTCTTTGTATACAAAATATTAGACACTAATTACGACTTTCGAAAGCGAAACTAATAAAAGTGCAGTGGAATCATATCAGATTCCCAAACTTTTTAAAAGTGCTTCAGATTTTGTACAACCTGCACCCACATCTACGCTGAAGATTATATTTTATACTCTGAAACGAATATATCATTGTATAATTCAAATTTTCAAATGTGACTGAACGAACTGGTAGTTTTACATAAGAAGACTGTCATTAAGGTGAGCGTATAAGCATGAGTAAATGTTGATCGAGAAACTTCTTGACAAATTCCAAAATGATGTTTCAAATATGGCTAAATCTGTATTAAAATAAGAACAGAATTAAGAAAACTATGCGGATGTAAAATATTCATGCATTTAATACTTTTCCCACAATAATTGGGCTGTTCTAAATTATAGAAAAGAAAACAGAAATATTCTTTAAAAGAAATGTGTTGCGTTGGGTTGGGTTGCATAACTACCATGGATGTTTTTCTAGACATCCCCTCCCTTGAGAAATTCCTATCTACGCTACTGGTTAATATATTCTCTTAAATATGATATACCTGTTTGAACAGTTTAATGATGAAGGGAAATGGTGTGAATGCCTGCAAATACCTTATTTGGAAATTGGTATATTTCATTATATTCGGAGAAATAAAATTCGTATTGAAATACTATGCTTTCTGAATGCTTTTAGAGTTACTTTATTTGTAGAAAACAGATAAGAATCTCATCTCAAATATATGTATTTAAAAGAACTGGAATACGCTTTGAACGATTCTGCATGTTATCAAAATATGCCGTAGTTAGAGCAATTTTATGCTACTCTGAACATAATACATGTTATTCTAATTACAATGTATTGCTAAGAGTAGCTCTGGAAAGTTATATATTACTCTGTTGCTTGTAAGATAGTTAAGAAATGCTCGAAAAATTAAACTGAGAGTATTATGATTAAGAAATATTTTTATACATGGAACAACATTTTATTTTCTGTTTTTTTGCAATTCTATTCATAGTGCCAGTATTAGCAAAGAATGGGTTATAAGTTACTTCAATTTATTATTTTGCAATCAAAAGACAATCCGATCATTGGCACATATTCAACTATATTTTTGCCAACTCATATAGTTTCATGGTTACATTCAGAAAAGAAAATCGTAAGGAGTGAGTCCCACCAGATTTTCTTATTTTTTTACGAATCGCTCAGAAGTTTGTAAGAGCTCTGAAACATATAGGCAAAAGTCAAAGCATTCCCTGTGCGATACGCACGCGTTGTGAACGGCGTATGGGGGATGTGGGGGTAGCGCTCCACATATTTTCGACTTACGGTATTAGGTGAGGTTGGGTGGTCAGTCCCACGCTAGAATGCCTTTACCTTCAAAAGGTGCCCATGAGTACCAAGGATACTCTGGTACTCAATTTGGTAGGAGTTTGAATAACACCTGAGATAGCCAGGCATAGGAACACTGCGAGAAAAGTATCCAGTGCTCTGGTCGGGATTTGAACCCGGGCCGCCCGATTCGTAGTCAGACGCGCTACCGCCTGAGCCACGGCGAGTAATTTGAAATATATAACACTCCATAAATGTTTAGCTAAAGTTGGAGAAACCTACACAATATTTACTAATTAGTGAATATTCGTGACCGAAAAAGCAAAAAAACATTTCGTCAATAAAACCAGTGTTTTTGCCTTATAGAAAAAATATTTTCGTGTTATCCCCAAAAGTTTCAGTTTTTCCCCCGGGCCTGTACATCACTAACTATTTAGTAGTATAGTACCACAAATTGCCCTTTTTACTATTAATATTATTAGAATGAACTTGAGCGTGATTTTAGTATTATATAGTGAGTGATCTTTGATGAGTGACGGACCTAGCCTATAAGTTCGGTGAAGTTTGCATAGCTAGAATTGAAGTTATTATTTTTTTTATAATTTATTATTTTTTCAGTGTTTCTGGATCAGGATGGGCTGGGGTATGAGGAGATTGAATGGGGAGTCCATAGAAGTAGGTTTTATTAATTTTGCACCAATGGTAGCGGATAAATTAAAAATCTTATAATGTGCTATTTTTTTAGTTTATCCGGATCATAATCGGTATACGCTGATAGTCAGCTATAGATTTGATTATTAAATACTAGACAATTTCCGTTTCTTCGGTTGAGTCTGAATGTACTAGTTATCTCCTTTGTGTATAGTTCTTGAAGGAACACAATATTGCTACGTTGCTCCACCTTTGTCCGAGTATATTCTATCCAATGAGGCCTTTTTAGATGAAAGAACTATCCATAAAGTTCTGGAATAAGAGAGGGATTAACAAAATAATTTTCTCTGTGGAAACAACTGGAATATTCTTGATTTGAAGAAAGACCAAGGAGGAACCACATTTCAAAAAAAGGTCTAATATGATTAAGTTGTTTTGCTTTTAGCAAAAGTCAGGTAGAGCAATTGCTTTTAAGACAGGCGACAGCTATTTCTTTAACCTCTTATTGCGTTTAAGTGTAAACAATCTTTTGTAATCTGTTGCCTGAATCTTTCACTAATGTGCTTGGCGACAAGGTCTGTTAGTGGCCTTTTTTTGTTATTTTACATTTTTGCATTTACTGTTTGTCATTCCTTTTAGATGAAAGTAAGCGATTACCATTTCGATGAGAAACAATTACGTTCTTGAAAAAGAACGTAGGAGAAATATTTGTTATTTCTTTTAACAATGTAGACCTGGTCAGAACCATCTCGAAGCTTTTTATCAGAACAGAATAAATTGTTGGAAGTTAGCAGAACTTTCTTCTCAAAAATAAATACGTGGAAGAATCTAATTTTTCTTGTTGAAACTACTAAAAGGAAATTATTTACACATTTGTCTACTTGCTAAAGAATTTCAAATGCTCTTAGTAAGATGAGTGAATGAGTTCTTCTAATGGATGCAATCTATGTATTATTTATCTGACATTAACCCAAAGTAGAGTAACATATGAAAATAAAAACAATTCATGAAAAAAATTATATTTTCTTTTCTTTTAGAATGAATCATCCAGAATTTTTTACTTTTTTAATAAGCAAACACGTCATTTTACCTCTAAGACAAACCTGTAAATATTGAGTAAATTATTTTAGGTTTACCCATTCAAAGGGGTAAACCCTTTCTTTGGGAAGGGAATTTATTTTTGAATGGGTTTATATTTATTCTAGTGGGCAAAGTGGGAATTTAGGTTACCCTTTATTCATCAATTCATTCATAAATCATCCATAAGTTTGATCATCCATTTCATATTCATTGACATTTCCTGCAGCTGGTCGTTCCGGCACAGAATAACATACATACAGCGTAGACTTTGGAAAAGTATACAACATTCTACAAAGGAGTAAAAGAGACATATCATTAACACAAATAGGAAGTTAGATGAGTTTGCGAAGCTCTATATAATAATAGGTAAGGAAAAGAATTCAAACATTTACTTTGAATTACTAATTTACAAAATATAAATTATCAGTAATGGCTGAGATAGAAAGGGTTTCAGGTGCACTTTAACGAGACAAACACAGTTTGGGAATTAAAAAGACAAATGCTGGGTTATCTTCTGCTTGGGGCTGCTCGAAGCCCAAATGAACTCTTCTTAGAGACAATAATGATACACTAGTGTTGCGATGGGTAAACGTGCGGTGATAAATGGTTTGGGCGATACATGGCTAGTTCTGGCTGAAGAGGATAGTTATCGTCGAGGGTATGAGACAATATGGTAAATAGTTGCTGTAATGCTGAATTGGTAAATTGTTTAAGTAAATTGAGACGTTGTGTAGCCTGCGTACGAATTTTCTACATATGCGGTTTCCAAGCGAGGTGTCGAAGATGTTTCCTAAATATCTGGCCTGTGGATGATGTCTGACAAGAGTTTCGTTGATTGTGATGAGAAAAGATTGGGGTTTCGGCGGATACGTGAGCGACCTCGAGGTGGAAGAATGATGAGTGTTTGTGTTTTCTGTGCGTTGATACTCAATTTCCATTTTGCATACCAGCTTGTGAAGGCAATGACAGCAGGGGTAGGATTGTGTGGATTGTATGAATGGTGTTTTCGGTAGTGAGGAAGGCTGCGTCATCAACATACAGATATAGCGATATCTGTGGTGAAATTTGAGGCATGTCTGAAACATACATGATATATAATAACAGTAAAAGAACATGACCTAAATATTCAACTTGAGTTCTTAAAAAATTGGTATTTCTTTTATCTAAGTTCAAAGTTTAATTCTCGGAATTTCTCTAAAACATGGCGTGTTCTTTCATAACACTGTTTGTTACCCTTACCACTTATTAAAACGTCATTTAAGTATGCTTGTACAAACTGACAATTAGCTAACGTTGTGTCTACAAATTTTGAAAGACAAAGGGAGAGCATCTCAATCCAGAAGCTAATCTGTTATTAGCGAACAGGCCCCAAGTTGTGTTTCTTGTTAGCAATTTTTTGCCTCTTCATCCAACTCAAGCTGTAATGTGCTTGGTTTAAATCTAATACCACAAGAGTGTCAGAACCCTGTAGTTTACATATTAAATCATCCAGTGTAGGTAGTGGGTATAACATGTTCTTAATAGCTGTGCTTGTAGTTGTTTCGAAGTCAGCACAAATTCTTATGTCACTTGTTTGTTTTCTCGGCACCGCAACTATTGGTGTGGCCCATTCCGCGTACTGAACTGGAGATATTATATTCAGATCTGTAACTGTTGTAAACTAGATTTTACTCTCTCCGTTTGACTGCAGGGGATGTTGTAATGTATTTTAAATATTGGTCTTGTGTTTGCATAAACCGGCATACCCACTTTATATCCCTTTATGGGTTTCAAAATATTACCCTGAAATACATCAGGCTTGCTTTGTAGTATCTTATTTTGAAAATCAAATCCAAATACGTTTCAGAATGCATGGTAGGATCTATACTCATCACATTCATATTTGTTGTTTGAAAGAATTCTTTCCATTTAGGTCATTTAAATCACGACCTAATAGCGTGAATTTTAATGGAGTCTCAACAACGTAAAAATAGGTGTCCAGTCTCTTATTCTCTATTTCAATTTTTATGTTTATTATACCTTTAGTCAATGTTCATAACTTAACTAAAAATCAAAATGTCTTTCTAAAACATATTCCACTGAAACAAAGTCAACTAAATGTGTGTCAATACTCCATATTGATAGAACTATATCCTAAAACCTTGAATCTCTCCCATGTGATTTTGTCTAAAGATTTTTTTTTTCATTTATCAAAGACAAGCAACTTCAAGCTGCCCACAAGAGCTGGAAAACAGACAGAAGGGCTGAAAGATGCCTGCCAGTAGGTTGGGGTGAGATATGGGCCAGGTCTCTTATCTCTAGAAAAAAAAATGTAGAATTGCATCATACTTTGTTCCTAGACGTTTCTTGTGGTGCTTTTTTACATGCACTTGCCAGTTCATGTAAAAAGTAACATGTAATGGCTTCCTAGTCAGGAATGTAATGTAATCCGCGTTTTCGGTTCAACTGGTCTAGTGACAATATGCCTTCTATGCGTCACAAGCATCTTCCATGCTCCGGATTGAAACAGGATTGGCTGTATGGCCGCGTTTATAGAAACACCGTTGACGCGTAGGGCTTGAAATCAGGCATCAACCACATTTCTTTTGTAGCTTTTTCTTACAACACATCGCGGGAATAGATGCAATTATCAGTGTTGCCAGTGCTTTCTATGTATGCGAGAATTGAAGAAGATGGATCCGTGCGTACTGTATTCTCTATATCGGAATTCTCTAGTCCCCTTTAACACCGGCCCTATTTAGATACCGCTGTTAGTAATTTGTAAAGACCTTAGAATTATTTTGGTGTAACTTAGGGTGGCAGATTTTTGAAACATATAAAACGGGAAACGTTATAAATTTAAACATTAAAAAACTGAGAAAAACAAGACACTTAAGTTATTCATTCAACAACCAACTACAAGCAAATCCTGAGAAACAAAAAAAGATCTTTAATTTTTATTAAAAACATATAAAGAATATAAATAAAAAAATAATAGTTTCAAGTATTGCAAGTCAAAGTTCCCCATTTGTTGATATTAATCGATGAGAACTTGCGAAAGAAATGAAACTGACTGTCATGTGACATCGCAATAAATGCTTTTCTTACATAAAAAATCTTCGGGTGGAGATAGGATTGGAGCACTAAGCCCTAAGTCACCCCAGATGTTGAAATCCTTAGCTACGATTCTGAATTGCCATCATGATGATGATGGGTGTTCAAAGGCAGATCTAAGGACTCTGGATCAGATGAACCGATGGTAGTTTTCCATTTGCTTCCATCGGATGTAGATGACGTTCTAACATCAGGACCTACAGTTTAGCGTACAAGCTGAAACTCGGCATGAAGATTCGTGAGCAGGTTGGAATTACGGGAAAAATAAAAATGATGAAATTATTCCTTTAAATGAGTACATCAATACCCCTCATTCCGGATATCAAGAATCCATTTTCCGATGGTCTAAAAAGCTGAATTTCGTCAAGAATTTTCCTCACAAGGGTGTCGCCAGGATTTTTCCAAGGGCGATGCAATATTAAGTGCACACACACACACACCACGATATGTTGAACAAACTGTGTACTTTATTCTTACCTCACTGACAGTCTCTTCATAGAGTGGCCTAAACTTAAATTAACTAATGAACTGAAATGATTACCGATTCTCTAGGACCTGCATCAGCAAGTGGTATAACTGTCCCAAAATTAGGGAATATGTGTGAATTCGTGCAGTCATTTCTTGAGATAAATGCTCCTGTAGGGAGGGCATTTTTAATAATTTCTGGGGACCAAAAATCGACTGTGTGAAAGCCATGTTAATTATTCAAACGAACAATTCAGGATTTTGATGTGCAACACATTAAAAAGAACAAAGTGCTTACAGCCAGGTAGGTTGTCTTCAGAGAAGTATGATTGGTTCAAACTATCAACGTCGACCACTCCAGTAGAAAAACTTTAAGGGTCATTTGTCATGTAATGTTTTTCGTCTTTGTATTGTGAGTAATGAAAGAAGAGAATAAATATCTAACTTGAATTGTTTAATTTATTTTCGGGAAATACGAACAATTTTGAAAATTTTGTAAACTTAAAATAATACAAAAAGATGGAAAGGCGAGGAAATACAGGCTTATTCAAAAAGAAGGATCAGAATTTAAATATTAATTTCTAATGGACGACAATAGATAGAGACACATACGTACTGTATATACCAAGCCGTCATAGCTCAGTGGGAGATCCCGGCAGCGGCAGCCGACCATCCTGACTGAAGTTTTCCCAGGGTTTTTCCTCAATCACACGAGACAAATGCAGGGATGGCACCCTCGACATAGGCCCTTGCCGACACCTTCCCGCATCGTTTACCCTCCCTTATCCTGGTCTGAGCCTTAAATGACTACTTCTTCACTTCAGACAAGTTACT
The DNA here is from genome assembly GCA_022664845.1 of Lepisma saccharinum. Lineage (NCBI taxonomy): Eukaryota > Metazoa > Arthropoda > Insecta > Zygentoma > Lepismatidae > Lepisma > Lepisma saccharinum. The sequence goes on from JAGDQP010010331.1 coordinate 37,437, forward strand.
TCTTCCCTGCCAGCCATCAGATTCTATGAGATTCTTCTAGAAGTACAACCAAGCGATTATTGAACTCAAGTTTAGAATTGACTCATACTAACCGAAGGGGGGGGGCCATCTCAAATTTTAACGTATCTAATTTTGGCTAATTTCTTACTTGTACTATTTCCCGCGCCCCCTAGTATTAAGAGTAGTGAGGATGAGAACAAAGTGTAATAGTAAGAGTGAGAATTAAGTGAGAATGAGGGCAAAGCGTAATGGTGTAAGTGAGGGTTAAGTGACGATAATGGAAATTCAATAAAATTATTTGGGTTGCTCATACGAATCGGAAATCAGCAAGAAAATCTGAAACCGAAACCAATTAATCTAGAAAGCCTGTTTCAGAAACCGAATCGAAATGCATTTTGCTGTTGTATCCGAAACCAAATTTAAACAAAAGATTTTGGTTTCGGTTACCATCCCGCTATTAACTGCAAAGATATATGGATCCATGCATTGCACGGCGTAATTCTTATAGCATGACTCCTCTAGAGCTAACACTTCTTGTCTCGAAGTTATTCCATTTCGTATTATTCCGCCACACAGTCAACACTTTTCTTCTTTATTCCAATCGATATTCTTCCTATCGGTTTTACTCCGATGTGTGCATTTGATTTAGATGTTATTCCTATCTACCTTATTCCTTTCAGTGCTATTACTATCGGAACAATTTCCTTTCGATCTTATTCTTTTCGGCTTTATTCCAATCGAAGCATTTCCTTTCGCTTTTAATCTACTCGCACTTATTCCTTTCGGTTTTAATCCAATCGGTGCATTTCCATTCGAATTATTCCACTCGTCCTCTTTCCATCGCTGATATTCCATCAGATACATTTCAAAGTTATCTCATTCGATGATATTGCAAATCGGACTTACTTCATCCAGTTATATTCCAACATCCCGCAATAACTAGCTTACATAATGGTACATGCTAAGGGGTCTCTAAACATCCTTCTAATTTTCTAAGAAGGAAATAACTACAGCAATTACATTTTAGCATTAAATAACCAGAGAAAAATGGAAGTACAGTCCTTAGCTTATCTGTTTAGATTTTGATAGATTTAATTTCTAAATTAAGAAAAGTTTTTTTTGGAATCATTGGCTTAACCACAACAAATAATAAGAGTGACGTTTTGTGTGTAGAGGTCGTCAAACAGGACCGTAACCAGTCTAAAACCATAAATGGGGCTTAAGCCAAGTTTAGGGCAAAGAATAAGGTGGTTATGTCTACCGATCAGACATCGTTACGAAAAAAATAAGAGAGTTGGAGGAAAGTGGGGAAGAGCGTTCGCCCCTTCCCATCAGTTTCTATGCCTTCACTGTGACTTTAACCAGGGCTGACACCTAGAGCTCGATGGTAGCAGTCAGCAGAGTGAAGGTGCCATAACTAGACCTTGCGGCGTAGGCGCAGCATAAAGAAATAAATTTTCCCTGAAATTGATGTAAAATTGGAAGAAGAAATATTGCAAGCTAAATAGAGTTAAATTATGATTTTTAGTATTGAATAATTGTCATGAGTAATGATCCTACCTGCTCTTCAGTTTGAATTTGTTATAGGGCAAAGCATCAGTGTTGTCTCCGAGTGAAAAACTGAAATCTTAAAATGCCGACTGTCGGGCAATGACGCTCAGTATGAGCGGTATTATCGTACTCTTGTTAATTGGTTATGTGTTGGATTGAATTGGTTAAGGGATTGTGTTATAGGGTAGAGAATGAATTTAGAACCATGTATACGTCTCGTTTCCATGTGAATTTAGTACCATGAGTAAAATAATAAAGATTATGTTTCAAAACAATTTAATCACATTAGGCAAATTAATCTCTTCCCGGAATCGACCCCAGCGGCCGACCATCCAGACTGAGGGGTTACCAGTTTTTTTTTTAATTTTACCACACAGATGATACCTTCAACTTATACCCTGATCGACACATTTCCGCATCCTCCAGGATCCTAAGCTAACGTTCTACCACTGAACCACGGCCACTATGATCTTATGTGGAAAAACATGACGACACCGTGTCCCCGGTGGGCGAGTAGTAACGCTCGCTATATTGTAATCAAGGGATCGATTCCCGCTAGGGACACAAGTGGTTCGGAGCAGACGTTAAACTGTAGGTCCCGCCCTTAGTAGCTTACCAGCTCGTTTAGGACGTTAATTACAATTCAGTCAATGACGGTACCGTGGAATGGAATAAATAGAAAACAGTGGGTGAATAGATGAGAGAGAAAATGTTACTTATTAAGCGTCTCCGAGATTGTTAGCGTAATTACCCTACCAGTAGGGAACTCCCGTTCAAGTGTATCCTTTTGCATTATGAAGTATGCAGGGCTAGCTAACAAGAGCAGCGAATTAAATGATACGCATAATTATGCTAGAAACATTGCTCTCTCTAATACACTTTTTATTTTGTTTCTATTGTATAGTATTTGAGGTATTAACAATTTTCCTTAGGTGCGCGCAATTCCTCCACTCTACCCTACAGAGGAACTGTAGCATGAAGCAGCTATGACTTCTAAAATCTCAAAAATATTTCTTCAATTTGACAGTTGAGATCCGACTTAGAATACTATGTTATGCTCTCGATCATTATAGAGGGGGCTATCCTCCTCTCATTATAGCCTGTCATCAAAGATCCAATACACAACGTGTCCGGAATAATAAGCGTCGGATCATAATTATAGTAAATACCAGGTGCGTAAATATGAAATCGGAATTTATGTACAGAAAAGACACAGTGATTCGATGACGATGCTAAGAACTATTTTATTCGAAGTATTGGCCATCGCTAGCGATATATTTCTGCCATCGTTCCGGCAATGTGTGGATGCCAGACCAAAAAAACGGTGCCTCTTGTGCTGCAAACCAGTCATCAAGCCATTCTCGTACATTTTCCTAAGATGTGAAGTGCTGCTCAATAAGTGCGTGTCCCATGGATGCAAATAAGTGAAAATCGGAAGGCTCCAAGTCTGGTGAGTAGGCCGCATGCGGAAGGATTTCTCAGCCAAACGTCGCAATCGTTTCCTTGACCGGTTTTGCTGTGTGGGAGGGTGCATTATCGTGAAGCACAATCACTTTATGTTGTTTTTGGTCATATTCTGGTCGTTTTTCACGCAAAGCTTGATGCAAATCGATCATTTGTTGTCGGTAACGTTGGGTATTAATGGTTTCGCCAGGTTTCAGCAGTTCATAATAGAGCACTCCCTTCTGATCCCACCAAACACAAAGCATTATCTACCGTCCATAACGATTTGGTCTTGCAGTTGATGTCGCCGGTTCTCCTGGAGTTACCCATGATCGTTTACGCTCAGGATTCTCGAAATAGATCTACTTTTCGTCGCCAGTCACAATTCGATGGAGAAATGATTTCCTTTTGTACCTGGCGAGCAGAATTTCGCATGTGGTTTTTCGGTTTTCCTGCTGTCGTTCAGTCAATGCATGTGGAACCCATTTTCGCACCTTCTGAATCTTGCCCGTGGCTTTTAAACGTATGGAAACTGCTTCTCGTGTCACATTTAATTGATCCGCGAATTGTTGTTGCGTTTGAGCGTCATCCTCATCCAACAAAGTTTGCAATTCGCTGTCTGCAAACTTTTTAGGTGGTCTTCCACATTCTTCGTTTCTCACGTCAAAATCGCTGCTTTTAAATTTTTTAAACCAGTCGTAGAACAGTGACTTACCAAGAGCATGATCACCGTAAGCTTCGACTAGCATGCGATGCGGGCAGCAGTTTTCTTCAAATGGTAACAAAAAATCAATGCTGTCCGCACATCGTAGTTTTTAGGCACAAATTGCGCCATGTTCAACGCTATTAAACACTACACTATGACAAGATACTTGTCTGGTTGTGAGTTGCAAATCGTTATCAGCAGTCAAAACAAGCAAGTAGCGCCAAGGACGCAGTTTTACAGTAACCACAGTGACAGCTAACGCCGTCTATGCACAAATTCCGGTTTCATATTTACACACCTGGTACGGTCGTAATTGTAATATGCTAAATTCGTGTTTTCTTTATTTTTCGAGTGAAAAATGTTCTTATATTTATCATATCTATTATAAAGAGTGTGTTAGGAACGGTTAGTGGAGGTGTGGAAGGTCAGACTCGCTTCTTTTCATTATCCTCCATAGGATTCCGCCATTTTGAATGTTGTCTTACGATCGACGTATAGAATGATATGTTCTGACAAATTATTTTTGAGTTTAATTAAAAAATATCTTGGGAGTGGCAAAAACTAAGTAACGTCTTTCTCAGGATACCGAGGTAATAGAGAACTAAAATCTTGACGTCACATCCGGTTGTTTACCATAGCAACGGCAGAGGCCAGGTCTAAACAAACAGTAAGTTTGGTAGCAGAAAGCTAGAAACCTAGTTGTGGAAGTAATTGCTAATATTTTACGAACTGTTGATAATTTCGATGACGAGCGGAAACTGATTGAAAGAGTAGAAAATGCTGTGGAGTCCAAACATGTATATGCTTATATAATGACCGAGATTTAATGCACATAGGAAAGAAAGTGCAAGAAAGGACATGAACATAATGTAAATATAAGTTGAGGTGAGTAGCTAATTTTTATTCCGGTAATTTATGTTTTTATAAAACACATAGCCTGCAAAGTTACTATTAACTTTCGAAATCTTGTATCATCCTATACCTTGTATACTTTACCCACAATATCAATTTGCGTAGCTGTACATAGGGTGCAAGGGCTTCGTTGTAGCACTCGTATTTATCTTGTTGCGTGTTTGTTCTTAATTATAACCGAATTAGCAACTCCAGTTTAAGTTAGTTATAATTATCACCTTTTCTAAATCAAGAACTCAGCAATGAACGATGAATTATCCTCATAATCATATCAACGTATTCAAATTGCGTTCAATGGCTTTTCGAGAAATTTGTTTACTTACGTAATTGGCTCCTTCCACTTCCTTTTCTAGTTTTTCCTTCGAAACAGAAAAAAAGGAATACGTGTATCTTTTATTGTAATGATGATAATCTGGCGAAAAACCATCACAAGTTGTTGAATATCGAACACTAGAAACGTATTGCTAAACACCCGGTTGTTTAGACTTGAATATGGTGCGTGACCATAACAACCTGCCGAATCTAACGTTTTAGTTCTTCATTATAATTTGATGTTTATTTGGGGACAACAGTTTAAAGTACTGATTTATTGCCCCTACAAATATACTTAAAGAAAAAGAATACAGTGATTGTCCATGGTAGTGTAAACACGATCCATACCACAAAGAGGGCAGACCAACTTATTCTGTTTACCTGGTTATATGTGAGAGCCCTTGTTTCTTACAACTATTGTCAAAAAGAAAGAAGTATAACTCATTATGTTTACAAACTCTTAAATTCAGTTTTATCTGGTTACATCGACTGACTTTGGCATTTAATTTCAGTGATGTTGATGCCCCAGCCTATGCATACAAGAAAATTGTTAGGCCTGCCATCTATACAGCACATTGTAACTACAGTTCTAACAAAAGTGTTGAATATTTTGCAAGTGAGATGTTTTTAGATGCAGAAGGGGAGCAAAGGTGTGTTGGCATTACTGTGTTTCTGTCAGATCCGTAGGTTACGGACTAGCTTAGAAACATATCTAAATGCATTCTTATTAGTATAATCAGGGACGAAGCTATGGTTTATCATGATGTGGGAGAAACTTCGCCACAAAACCTATTGTGTTGGAAAATTCCATACGAATAATTTAAAATGTTGGTCCTCTCCATCGTTATGAGATGTAAATTTGAACAATAGGAATAATGTCTTTCCCAACTATCTAGAAAACCTTTACAAAATTTTTATATATGATCTCTGTTAGCTTATGGGATTTCATTGTAACTACAGTTAGTGATGTGCAAAAACGAAAAAAAAAATGCAAGGCGGAAAAAAAGGAGCAAAACCTTTTATATTTTTTCCTACTACTTTCATTTTTTTAATATTTTGGGTCACCTAACATTACTTCATTAATCGTGAGTAGCTGAAATGTCAGTTTTCATGACGAATATATATATTTAGAATAATAATATCTCTTTTAAGACTCCAGGCATCAAAACTTAATTGCATAATTATAAATTTAACCGATTCCACCTTGCAGCTGCGATGGGAGAATGTAATGCGGCGGAAAACTAATGTTCCTCTGCATATAAATGATATGCCTAATCGTAAAAATACACTTTTGTAATATATATTTTACTAGAAGCCAAGAATAGACGTGTGTTCATGTTTTATGTAGGTTAATATCAGTGGCGTAGATAAGGGGAGATGTGGGGGATATATCCCCCCCTTCACTATACCTTTATGAACATGGAAGTAGAGTATTTCCAGAAGAAAATAATTAGTATATATTTGGAAACGTATAATTGTTAATTAAAGTATAAAATCAATTGCAAGGATGGTAGCAACACTATAGCTTACGTCCGCCTCGATATAATTTTAAGTTTATACTACATAAACATACAAGGGTGGTATTGTACATTCTGTGTTGTATTTTCACATTTAGGAAGATGTGGTAAATAGGCTTTAGGACAACTGGTAAAAAAAATATTTGACAATCATGTCGGTAGCGCCGGTTCTAGACAGTAATGAAGAATGTAATAATTCATGTGCTGATAGTGTCAACGAGAGTAAAACGTAGAAAATTTTGGAAACCTTTAAAGCAGTTATTTTCTACGTAGAGAAAAAACTTTTTTGGTAAACTTTATTTTTATGTAGGCCAATCTAGTAACATTGGATTTCGGTCCGTCACTATTCGCCCTTTAGCCATTAAAATCCACACCCATGCCCCTGCCGGGACTTGAGCGAACCCGGAACCTTCGAGTTGTTGGCCTACCGCTGTAGATCGCACGGCTACCGGCCGGCTCTACGTAGAACTTTAACAGATGTCCTCGCTACATTAGAGGCACTTTTCCCGCACTTTTCTTACTGTTTTCACGGATTTGGGAGAGGTTCAAAGAGGATCTAGATCTGGAATTAGATAACAAATAGAACGTCCTTTAAAATTACAGCGACAAATACTACTGGAGATGTTTCGTACAGGGTGTGGAAAACTTGGGAAAAAGAACTTCAGAGCTTCATATATCTAACATCACGAAACGTAGAGCTGATGTGGCATGGTTCCGTCAAAGACTTTAAATCTGCACTATCCCAAAATGCACATTTTAAAATTCCACAGTGGTTGCGCAAAGGATTTTCCAAATGAATTAGGGGATTCGCAGAAATTCTCTGAAGTAAACATGATCAAAATGTGCATGAATGGGACGGTTTTCATCAGGAAACAATAATTCGTTTGCGCCAAGTTGATATCTTCACGATATTCCATATACCGAACGATTTTCTAAGGAAATCCATGGTTGCATAACAAGCAGGTGTAAAAATTGCATAATTTCATGGGATGTGTTATTCGTAAACTTTTGAAAGGGCCTTTTTTTTTAGTAACTTTTGACTTCGTCCCGTTACGATTATGAATGCGATGCTAATTACAATTCACATCCATACCACAGCCGGGATTCGAACCCGGGACTCTTGAGTCACTAGCTTAGCGCCCCAAATCACACGACTACCAGGGCAGCGAATGTTTTATTTATTTGGTACCAAAGAGATTTAGTATCATTGCCCAATTGGATGCTGGGGATGACGTGTGCCATCTTTACTCTCACGGGAAGTCTTTTAATTCATGCTTTTTGCGACCTACCTTCAGAAATATTTCGGAATCCACTACTTCCTTTAAGGAGTCCCTTGCGCGCCCATTGCGGAACTCAGAAATCTGCATTTTCACATGGAGTAGGTTTAAAGTCATTGAGGGCACCACGATGTATCAGCTCTACTGTTCGTGGTGTTAGAAATATGAAAATCTAAGGTTCATTTTCCCACTCTTTCGGCACCCTGTAGCTCCGAAACTATACACATTTCGAAAATTTGACAGAGGAACTTTCGCTTTGTTTTGATTTGAAGAATCACCTCCAGAAGCTTGTTAAAGTGATTTTAAAATAAGCTGTATATAATTACGCCTAAAATTGTACTAAGTTTACAAATAAATCGGAATTTAGGAGAGATCCATGACTTCTAAACTCTCTGCTTGGATATGTCAGTGAGCTGTATGAAAGAATAGTATGGGTCTAGAATAGTATGGAGGTATGTGCGAATGGACGGTTTTATGTTCTTATCTACATGTAATTTCTGCTTGTAGTTTTTAATAAGCCCCATATCTGACGAAAAAAAAGACCATATGTCACGAATTTCATATAACAATTTTTCTACCATTGTTTTCTGTTCGTTAGTCAGCTCGTCAGAAGTTTGAAACTTAGAGATATCAAATAATTTCTCAGTTTTCTGTAAACATTTCTGTAGTTCTTCATCCAGTGGCTGTGTTACTTGTAAAGTAGTAAGCGCTGCTGTTTCCTCTTTAAATTGTGAAGACGGTACTTTTTGTATCTCAAATTGCGTAAAAATTCTGCCAAGTACCGTTTTTCTGCGTAAAGATACACTTTTATTGCATAAATTATGAAAGCATGTGGCGTGCTACCTGATATAACCTGAGTAAGTATTCTAATGTTGTTTTTCTTTAGTAGCTTATAGTTTGGTTCAAAAAATATGTCAACATTTTTGGTGTTAACATTTGTTCTTAAAGGCACGAAAGCTGATGAATATGGTTGTAGCCTGTAATATGTGCGAGGGTAGTCTAAGTTTTCTTTACTCTGGTTCTGTATATATACATTAATCATCTTACTTACTCCGTTATGTTTGCTGTTTGAAAACCTAGCTGGTTCAAATTTTGGACAAAAACTTAATTTGTTATTTGCAAAAGATATACTAGTATTGTGGCATCATTTTTAACTCTAGGAGCGATACCAAGTATGCGGGCGTTATAAAGCAACCTTTTCAGGTTTCAGGGGTCTCAGAGGTAGATTATTTTAGGTACGTTGACTTACTCGGGCGTGGTCATTCTGCAGCAATGTGCTTCAAGGCAAACAACAAATAATTAACATTTAAATGACAAGTTTATTTACATAATAAAGAAAACATAAAAATGGGGTTTGATACAACAAAATTAATTTCATCTTAAAATAATTCACTTGAAAACTTTAGAAATTAAATCTACATCGTTTTGATCTAACTAAGCAAAACAACGACAGACTGTCCTATTTATTTCAGATAACTGAATTTCATTTACAATGCAACTGGTTCAATTAATTATCTAATATCGAAGTTTCAACTTCTTCCTGAAGAAGACCTTGGATAGTTGCACGAAAACATGAAAATAGGACATGTTACAACTCTGGGGATAAAGTGTGTTTCATCTACTGGAAATTCTAAGTTCTAAGATAAACTTTACTAACCTGATAGATTAGTTGAGAATTCTAAGTTCTAAGATAAACTTTACTAACCTGATAGATTAGTTGAGAATTCTAAGTTCACGTATAGATGTCGACTAACAACTCACTCTCAGTCTCCTGGGGTGATATTCCTTATAAAATTCACGACCTTAGACCTTATATAGGGGGCCTCGAGCTAACGCCCCGGAAGGCTTACTTCCACAATCTCGACGTTTCACCATGAACACGTAGCCTTTCCGCAAATATCACACGATGCCATATTTGGTAAAAAGATAGGAATTGAGGAGAGGATGTTTTGGGGTGTTGAGTAACTGTTACTACGCATCACTTGACCACAAACTCTCCTTGAGAATGTCTGTTTTGATCTTATCTAGCCCGTCCTATGATATTGTCTTCCTCTGCTTGTCCATACTCATCCTTCCTGAATTACGTAAAACAGGACTTTTCATATTTAATCTCTACCACATTCATGACAAGCTTCCTTGACAGCTAACAACTGACCTTGCTAAGTTGCTGTCATATTTCCGAATTTCGACGTTGCTAAGCAGGGAATCGACAAATATTCTTTCAACAAGCTTTATACTATTTCTCTTGTATTTTAACGTTACTCAAACTAGGAGTCTCGCTCCAATCGTGGGTCAAAACTTAAGGTGAAGCAAAATCTAGGATAGGGTGGGTAAGACATAATCCTATTTCGCCACAGTATTGTAATATCGCAAATGTCCGTTCTGGTGAAGAGCAAAAGCAAGACCAAAACCGTAGCGGTCTTGGTCTTGGTCTGGGTAATACACACCCAGACTTGGTCTTGGTCTTGCATCGGTATCCCTGGTCTTGATCTTGGTCTTGGTCTTAGTCTTGCATGCAAGAGTCTTGCAAGTCTTGCTTTTAAAAATTTTATATGTTACATACATAAATTTTACACCGGCTATAGGGAATAGTAAAAGCTATGCGTATCATTGCCTGCCTTAATGCGTCAATAGTAACGGAAATATGTTTTAATGTATTGTTTATCTTCATGTAAGTGTACAGAATAGAGCTACCGAAGTTCAAGTTCGCTTTAATTTGAACAACATCACTAACATTTTATTATTTTACTTTTAGTTTACTTGCTGTTTTAGGCACACAACTATGTTTCGTAAGCTTTGACAGAATGCAATCATGGGTTATCGAAAATGATGTCCAAAATAATTTAGACATTGAAGTTCTTACCTTGTAACAATCCATAGAACTGTGCTCTCTGTCATCTTCTAGTTACTGTTCCAATTGTTTACGATTCTCCGTGCTCCAGGTAAGTTCCAAAGCAAGACCAATCATACATGGATATTATGTTTAACTAAAACTTACAAGGGAACTATTTTTGCTGTTCAGCGAGTTTTGATTTCGGACTTTATTTGAAGTATATAGATGGCGAAAATAACACGCATAGATTCGCACTCTGTCATATATTTGTGTCCCGAATAAGTCGAGCCGTGTAATTTAAACGACTTTTAAGCAGTAAAATCAACCTTGAAGGTGAAACTTTATATTAACTAAATGAGTTATCAGATGCATTTCCGTAGGTACTTTTACGTCTAGAACACAAGTTTCACCATGAAAATGTTCGAAAATTGAATGTTTTTTTATACAAAGTTCAGTTTATGATCGAAAATGAACAAAATTGCAAAGAAAGTAATGCCGTAAAGGAACAACAATACAACTGTGGGAAAGGGGAAGGGCGGGCAGGGGATTATAAATACATAAAAATAATGGTTTCTAATACCTTTTCGGGGCCTAGGGCGCTTGCAATCGCTAAGCCACTGATCGACTACACGGTTTTTAACAATGAAGCGAAGCGCTGGAGCGAGCATAGAAAAAAAGCGAGTGCACCTCATGGAGATGCGTAGCAAAATCGTGGTGACTTTGGTTTTTGTGGTGGTGGGGACCTGGAGCTTGCATGGGCCCCTTATCTAGTTTAAATTCTGTTCATTCTCTGAGATTTCTTCTTGTTCAGGCATATAGGTTCTAGAATCTCGCGAAAATTGACCTCTATTTCCGTTACGTCCAGAATTACGCCTGTTAGAACGTGGGTTTATGCCCTCTTGAACGGTAGGGTCTTGCGTTCTGGCTACGTGTCTGATAGCTATCTTGGTAATGGTTATGCTCATTGTTGTAGGTGCGATCCTGATAATTCCTATAGTTTTGGCGTGAGGGATTTCGGTAACCAGGGAGGGCACGATGTTGCGTTCTTCCCCTCTGATTTGAATACATATTATTAGTTTTGTGTGCTAATTGTTCTAGTCTTAATTCTTGGACTTGCAATATTAAATTTGTTAACTTGTCAGTTAAAACTGATATATCATAATTTGGTTTAACATCCTTACGCTGTTTCATCTTATGCTTTGAAGTATAATCGGAAACAGTTCTAAAAGTGTCGCCAGATGGCAGTGTTTGTTGTACAGCTTCTCTGGGGTTAGCAGAGCTTGAAGAGGCTGCTGCCATTTGTTGAGTGTTACGATAAATATCTTAAGTATTCTGTAGTGTATTATTTAACATCATATAATGGTAAATCATATGAAATCGACTGTTCAGCTGAGAGGTCATTTTCTGTTCTAAGAAGAGTGAAGAATTATATGCGGTCAAGCCAAACGCAAGAACGACTTGTAAATGCAGCAGTTCTATGTATTGAATCAGATATAACTAACAGGCTAAGTTTTGACGAAATAATCAATGACTTTGCTCACAGTCATGCTACACGGAAACCGTTCATTGTGTAAGCTGATAAATGAGTTTCTCTTGTGCGCATGCAAGTAACCTAAAAACCGATGAAACAATGCAGACAGGTGAAAAACAATTTCTTTGCAAATACTTCGGGAAGAGTTTTTTTTTTTTATTTGGGTAATCTAACAACATGAGAAAAGAAAACGCATACACTGGAGAAAACAGTTTCTTTGTAAATATCTTGCAATACTTTGGAAAGAGTTTCTTTCGTTCGAGTAGCTTAAAAACTTATGAAAGAATCCACACTCATTATGTAAACTAATATAATTTTTTACATGTAAAGCTTTATAAAATGCTTTTTACTAAACTCACTATAATCTTTAATTATGTGATATGTTCAAAATAAACAATGTCAAAAACACTGCCTAGTTTTCTTAATTCCATATTTTAGTATTACAATGATAAGAGTAAATATTTAAGAAATTCAATTATAATTCAAGTGAAATTATGAAATATAAAAAAGCTCAGACGTCATTTAGTATGAATGAAAAAGCAACAGAAGCATCTTTCATTGTAAGTTATAGATTAGCACGGGCAGGCGAGGCCCACACTATAGCCGAGAAACTGATAAAATCTTGCGCGATTGATATGGTAAACTGCATGATAAATGAAAAATCGGTTAAACAAATCTTTAGTGCCACTTTCAAATGACACAGTCGCTCGTCGTATTGAAGATAATTATGACAGGTTACATAAAGGATGATTTAAACCGTCGGCTCAAGTCTTCTCCCTTTGCACTACAAATTGATGAGTCAACCAATGTAGCAGGTCTGCTGGCGCTTCTGCTTGTGCTTGTAGGTTACCATTATGAAGAAACTGTGGAAAAAGATATGCTATTATGTAAACCTCTCCCATCGAATGCATCTCGGTTATAATTTTTTAGAATTATTGATGAGTATTTCGAAGAAAATCAGATACCATGGGACAACTGCGTTGATGTTTGCACTGATGGTGCGGAGGCAATGGTAGAAAAAACAGCTGGAGCTGTTACACGCATAAAGGAAGTGGCGAAAACTTGCAAAAGTAGTCACTGTATATTGCACGTCAAGCATGGCCATAAAGAAAATGCCACAGCCCCTCAAAAAAATCCTTGATGAAGCAGTCACAATCATAAACTTTATCAAGTCAAGAGCACTAAATGAAAGGCTCTTCAAAATTCTTTGCGACGACATGGGAAGCCTTCATCAATCCCTCCTTCTCCATACAGAAGTCAGATAGCTTTCTCGCCGAAAAGCTTTAAGCAGGCTCTTCGAACTAAGAGAAGGGAAAGAGTTTTCTTCATCAATCACCCTTCGAGCTGGAAGAATGTTGGAGTGATCAACAGTGGCTGTTTAGACTTCCCTATCTAGCTGACATATTCGTGAAAATGAATGAGGTCAATCTGTCCCTTCAAGGAAAGAACGCAAATGTATTTACAGCAGAGGACAAAGTCGCGGCTTTTAAGAGGAAGTTTTAGTTCTGGAGCAGAAGTATCACTCAGTGTGAATATGACGTGTTTCCTGCATTGAAAGATTTCCTTGAGAAGAACGAAGGGAATTTCGGAGAATTCGATAACATTAATAAATAATTTATTGAATATTTGGGGTATTTGCAGCACACTGTAGATCAGTATTTTCAGGAAAAAGAAAGTGAATATCATCAACATCAGTGGGTAATTCCATATGACATCCAAGGAAAGACTCCTCGCCTCATCGTTGACGAATACGAGAAGCTAATAGACTTGAATTCGTCCCTTCAACTTCAGTTGAAGAAGCTGCCGTTGAAAGACTTCTGGTGCCAGTTGAGAAAATAATATTCGGGGTTATCGAATAAAGCTATTGAGGTTCTACTTCCTTTTGTAATTACCTATTTATATGAAACTGGATTTTCTGTGAATGCGTCCACCAAAAGCAAATATCGAAACAGACTGGATGCGGAACCAGATATGAGATTGTAGCCATAAATCCAGATATGAGATTTGACCATAAAACCTGATATTAAAGAACTCTGCAGGCACAAAAAAAACAAGACCACTCCTATTACTGCAGTCTCAGCATACGTGGTATGCTTTGTATGAAACATGATTCTGATGTCACATAAGGTTGCATGTCACATTTCATAAATCAGGTTTTCATAAACAATTCAAAATATTAAATTACTGTAAATATGATCACTTTTACACTTTTATATGCACATGAACTCATGTGCATATAAAAGTGTACATATTTCCAGTAATTTAATATTGTAAGGTGTTTATGTAAAACTAGATTCTCATGTGGATATAAAACAGATTAAAAGAGTTTATATTTACAGTAATTTAATATTTTAAAGTGTTTATGAAAAAGTAGATTCTCATGTGCATGTAAAACAGATTAAAAGTGATCATATTTACAGCAATTTAAATTTATTACTTTTTAATAGTGTGATGTTAACTTACATAATGATACCAAATCTAAAAAAGTGCTTTTCTGTTGAATGATATTGCATAATAAATGGCATTACTATTATAAATTTTGGAATCATTTAAACTATTTTCGTTGGTTCAGCCATTTTATTTTGGAAGTGAAAGTGTTCCATAAATGAAAAATGTTGAGGAATACTGATGTAGAGAACGCATGAAGTTAATGTTATATAAACTACCACTCCTCCCAAGAAAAACGAACAAAGAAAAATAAAGTTGATTGTGTTGTCAGGCGTTCACGACAGTTCCTGAACACGTATCCAATATAGCTCACTTGCAAAACGCAGTGACAACTCTAGGCAACACCAGCATCTTAATTTTTCTACTTCCGTTTCTTTCATCTTCCTTTTTAACGTCCAGTTGCTCAGAGGTTTCTTTCCAAAGATCCCTCCGCTGATAGCGATTATATTGTGTGAAGAGGCAATGGAAAGTTTCAATACAGAACGTTTTATGGACAAAATTAAAAAAAAAAAAGAGCAATTTGATATTCATCCTCTGAAGAATATACAAACCGACATGTTATTAAAAATCAATGGATTGAAGCGTGTACTACGTTTAACACCGAATTCGAGGGATTAGATGCCAAGTTTAAACTCTTAATATTTGATAATTATATTTTTATTATTATTAGCGTATAGACTGTATTTGCGTAACTTCATCACAAGCAGTACTTACAGAGTACTACTTTTATGCCTGACGCCGGCAGATGCCTTCATAAAGGGATGAATATGGTTATTTCAATTTAAATTTATTTATAGCTATTTGGCATCTTTGGCTCACGCTGGGTGCGGTATGTAGGATGTAGAAGCTGAGGGAGGAATCAATCAGGTGTCATCAGGGACGGACTGAGAATCTTTGGCTCACCCGGCTTAGCTACAGAGTTGGCCCACCATCAAAATTTATGGTAGTAATTTGAAATTTGAGTTGCAGCAAGAAAAGTCAGCTAAGAACTATTTTGTGTCTGAGGACATATGTTAACAACAAGGTTCTGTAGCAGCATAAATCTCGTCATATTATTTTTTTACTAAGTTTTTTAATCTTGTTTGACATTGTCGAATCTAGGTAATCTCTCATATTTTTCGGTTTCTTGAACAAACCTGAAATCTTACTTTCAGTAGAACCGTAAGTTTATTTTTATATTTTCTGTGACAATGCATATGTTTGCTATAGTTTCTTCATAGCTAAGACAAGTTTAGGATTGAAGAGGATCTTAAAAAGAATTTCGATTACAGAACTCTATAGGTATACTTGCAAGATGAGTGCATCAATACTCACACATCATCGACATTGCGTTTTTACACATTTATATTACAATGGGCTGTTGCGATTTGGTGGTAAATTAAATTCATTATTACCTTAAAACTTGTTTTCTATATAGTCATAACAGCTTGAACATAGACTTTATCGACGTTAACTACACAGCCGATAAGATGATAATGAAATTATTACGGTATCTAAGTTTGAAAGAAATTGTGATTGCGTTCAAGCCATCGCTTATTCTTCAATAACATATTTCCTCTATTTTTAGCTCTATCGCTCTCTTAATATAACACCATAATTTAGATCAATTACAATTTTCATTTTCATGATATATCTATATTTTTGAGGTAGCTGAACTACAACTACAATAATTCCAAAAATTTAGTAACATTAACATTGCCCGTCACTTAAAATATTTACATTTCTAGACAGGAGACCTACATGTGAAACTTTTTATATCATACAACACAAATGCACTTTGTAGTTTGCTTAAGTTACTAACAATTTTTATTGCTTTCTTTGTTTGTAGTTAGTAATTTAAATAACGTCCTAACTCCTTTGAAATAGATGCAATTTCTTGAACTTTTTTGTCATAATCAAAGTTAAATGATCTTTCAACGTAAAAGTGAACGAAGGTCTGCAACAAGTCTTTATAATCTTCATAATGAAGAAATATCATCCGCAAAATACTTGAGTGCATGAAAAAGTAAAAATATATTTGTACGCCACGTGCATCGATGGATACATTGGACCATAATGATTTAGTTCGCACGACAGGCATCGTTTACACTTTCTTCCAACTTTACATAACACCTTTTCATCATCTCTGTCATCCTGTGATGCCTTCATAAAATATATATAACATATAGTAATTATAAATCATATAAAACAAAAGGAAGAAGAAGAATTATATATATTTCATTCAGTCATCTAAAAACACGAAGGTGTTTTTGGCATTAAGAACAATCTGGCTATGTGTTGACAAAACTGGTAAAGGCCTTGACAAGAATAAAAATGCGTACGTGCAGAATGCAACGAACTATATTAGACCAGCAAAATACCCTAAAAAGTGAATAACAAGTGAAAGTTGCCAAAGTTGTTTTTGTTAACCAAGGACCTAAAAATTGGTATAAATAAGCTCTCCGAAATGTGATAAGGTCTCTTGCTGCTCAGTACTGTCATTTATCTACATAGTACCTTCCTTCCCTCACCTATGGCTTCCTTTGCGTAAGTATTTTTTTTATTCAGGCATATTTGCCGTTTACACTCTTTAAAAGTAGAATTTTGGTTTTCTCTGTTTAAACAACGTTATCACTCAGAGTATCTGATAACCAGAAATATTGAGAGGTGTTCGCCGTTTAGGATAGCTGGGTCTCCACGCGGTAATCTGCTTTATTCCGTTTAACTGCAAGTGCAGCCCATTGTTCTCTATATGTATAAATCATGTATTAAAAAATGACAGACCGAATGTAATATAAAAAGGAAAATGAATCTTGTAATATAATATCAGAAATTTGCTTTTGATTCAATCCTTCCACTATACTACCCACCGTCGTACGTTTATTAATCCTGTCCTCAGCGCCAAAACGACATAAGCAAACTTAAACAAACAAACGCCAAAAACGCTATATGGCTCCCGCGGAAAAGTAGATCCTTAACGAGAAAACCTCTCAGTATTTTTGATTTAGGCTACATTCTAGACTTTTGTACCATAGCAAGTATTTGGGTATTTACTTTTCTTTTAATCAAGTAAGAATGCCGGAAACAAGACATTCTAGAACTTCACCACCAACTCCCCCAACCGTTTTTTCCACTTACGTAACCCCTGAAATTTTCTCAGCATCAGCCACAGAGGACGTAGAAATGTTTCTCACTAATTTTGAACGCTTAGCAGCCATAAGTAACTGGGACGAAGCACGTAAAAAGGAAATATTTCCTCTTTGTCTAAGTGGCCCGCCGAAGTATTATTATAATACACATAAAGAGGCGCTCAATGCGCTGGCATGGCACGAACTCAGGAAAAAGTTTGCTGACCATTTTACTTCTAGTAAATTGCCATCCTCAGCTGCCATTCGGTATCGTACCAGGCAACAGGGTAAAGATGAGCCCCTGACGCATTACTTGTACGAGAAAAAGTACCTCGCAGATTTATATGACCCAAAGTTGAAATTTGCAGATTTTTTGACGGATGCTATTTTAGGTATGCTGTCTCACAACATTTATCATTTTGCACAACAAACTATACCAACATTTCAACAGTTAATTGAGATGGCTAACACGCACGAACGCGCTGAATCGATGGTACAACACCGTACCGACGCGCGCCCAAGTAATTCAGCCCCAACTTCCCCTCCCCCTGTAGCAGAGTCAGTCAACGACATAACAAGTCGCCTTGATAAGCTGCAGTTGTTACTGCATACTCACATAAACTCAGCTACAAGTTCGCCAGTGGCAATGGCCACTCCCCCACCACCACCTCACGCCCGTTCGCCGTCACCTAAGTATTGCTGTAATCATCAGAAAGCTGTAAACAATAACCACCATTCTTGTAACAACGATTTCACTCCGCAGTCGTCACGCTCAGTTTCTCCTGCTTGCAATTGTCCAGTGCATCCTAACCAGTATTACAGAACAGAAAATCACTTACGTAATCGTTCACCATCCCCGTACCACAGGCAGTCAGTCAAATTCTCCGATCAACGACGTTCTCAGTCTCATCCCGGTTCTGTAAACAGGCGATCACGCCAGAGATTTAAAAATGAAAATAGGCAACAGCATTTCTCTGCGTCTTCAGGTTCAGATAGAAACTCTTATCGGGATAATTCAGACCGTTCTTCGTATAGAAGCACATCATC